>PVKP010017061.1:0-46908 GCA_004027715.1 Plecturocebus donacophilus
TCTAGAACACAGGACTGAAATTAATACCATGAAGCAAATCTGAACTTAAGAGATATGTATGGAGATGGTATTGGAGGTATCAGGACCATATTTATGACACTCAAGCTGCTAAGAAGTTCTTAACACATGTGAAACACTTAAGAATGTATGTTAGTGATGACTTAATTAGCTGTGTATGCTTGAGAAATGACAAAGGAGGATCATTGGGTGCCGTGGCTCATGCCTGTAAGCCCAGCACTTTGGGAGGCTAAGGTGCGCAGGAGGTCAGGAGTTCGAGACTAGCCTGGTTAGCTTGGTGAAACCCTGTCTCTACTAAAACTACAAAAAACTAGCCAAGCATGGTGGCACGCACCTGTAGTCTCAGCTACTCGGGAGGCTGAGGCAGGAAAATTGCTTGAACCCGGCAGGTGGAAGTTGCAGTGAGCTGAGATCATGCCACTGCGCTCCAGCCTGGGCAACAGGCTATCTCAAATAAAAAAAAAAAGAAAAGAAAAGGGTAGATTTTACATTGATATTATATGTGTCTGATATCTTCATATTTGTGAAGGGCTGCCATATTGAAGAGAATATGGATATCTTTACTTGCATTTTTCTAAGAGTAAAGTCAAGCTAAAATTGGTGGTAGTTAAAAAGAGAGGAAAATTTGATAATATTAAAAAATTTTCCTGTAGTAGTCAAGAGCTTTGCTATAATGGATCTGCGTGACTTGCAGGACAGGAGACCCTTCATCATATCAGCTGGTTTTCCTTGTACTGAAAAGCCAGGCAGCATTGGTTGAATGATGAGTGTATAAAGGCTTTGTTTATGCATTGATATTACTAAATATCAGTTTCGTTTCGGCAGTGAGTTAAATGCTAGTGGCCAAAGGATAAAGATATGACCTCAACCTTCAACTAGGTCACAGTTAGGAAGAAAAGGTGCCCTTAAATCTCTTTGAGGAATCTGAGGAAGACTTAGACAATTAGTAGGAGTTTTCTAGGCAAACATTCCATTTAAAGAGAGTAGCCAGTGTCAAGGCTAGAGGTATGAGACATCATAATGGATTCTCAAAAAGACAAATATTTCTGGGAGTAGTTTGCCAGGAAGGCGAGGACCTGCAATGCCCTACCGGAGTGTCAGGGACTCAGATGCCTTCCCTCTCTATCTGTTGAATCTTGTACATACCCATGTTAGAGCACTGATCCCACCGTATTATAATTGCCTTGGATCCATCTCCTTAACACACTGCAAATTCCTTGAGGGCAGAGATCATGTTTTATATATTCTTGTATCTTCACTGCTTACCCTGCACTATCCATAGTTTACATACTAAATAAATCCTAATTAATAAAAAAACTTAGATGAAAGCAATATGCATCTCATTTAAAATATGAGTTTTGGCATGATTTATGAAGAGGTGTTTGGTTCTTAGGTGTTTCTAAAGCTGGGCTTAGTGTAACACCTAGAATCATCTCTAGAGAGCTGTACCTTTTCCAGAGTACTTCTGCAAATGCTAATGTTGTTATTTAGTACACTGCATACAGGTACTGCACTAAACACTTTTCCTGCCTTATCATTTAATCTGCACAGCATCCCCCTTGGGTCTGCATGCATTTTCTCCACTTACTGATGAAAAATTTAAGATTTGGAGAGGTTAAGTAACTCACCTAAGGTCATAGAGTCAGGGAGTGACACAGCTGGGATTTGAACCCAGGTCTATTTGACTCCACAGGCTGAGTCTTAACCACTATACTATCCACAGAAGAAAGAGGAGGGAAGAGTTATCCAGTCATCTCATCTCCAGGGCAGACTCTTGAGATTCCCTTTGAATTAAAAGAGACTTTCTTGGTTAAAAGAAGTTGACCTCTCCAGAATCTTCCGACCTCACATTCTAATATAACCTCTGCTCTAGCAGTGGAGAAAGAGAAATCTGTAGGGGTAGAACAAGCTTAGAGGAGCTGGAGCATCTTGGATGCAGGTGGGTATGGCAGCCACCCCTCCCTGCTCTCTACATGTGGCACTGCTACAGCAGCAGACATAACATTTGGTTAGAGTGCAGAGGAAATTACAAAACAGCCATGGCGGAGGCAGAAAAAAGTGGAAATTTAGACTCTTCTTGCCTTTGAATGTTTTGTATAGTCTGGGAGACTCGTTGGGATGTTTCTTTTTTGTTTTTCCTTTGGACTGGGATGTCTTCCATTTGGGAACCCCTTTGCTTCTTAGATTCTAGAGACCAGCCCAGGTCCACAGGTAAGGAGGCTAAGGCTACCTCTAAGTTCTAGCCTGAAAGAGAGGAAAAAGTGACCTGGAGGTCTCTGGCCTGAAAAGCGCAGTGCTGTCCAGTGGAACTCAGAGAAGATACTGACTTTAAAAACAAGCGTGGAATGCGTGGCTGACTTTTGCTTGCTGCTTGAGTCTGGCAGACGGGGGTGGGCAGGAGGTGAAGGAACTTCAGCAGACACCAGCAATCAGTGGGTGTGGATGGTCATTCTTTCCTAAGTGCTGAAAAGATGGTCACCTTGCACTTGTGAAGATAAAATGCAAACCCAAGTTTCTCTGTCTTGGAACACAGAACAGCGTAATCCTTTCTCAATTTTCGAGAGAAATGTTTTCAAAAACTAGCAGCATATAGGGAATAGAAGGCTGCCTAAGGTTCTGATTCGCAGGTGAGAATTCTACTGCCCAGTCAAAACTCTTGGTGCTGGTAGGATTTGTTTGTCTGCAAGGACAAAGATGAAAGACAAGTTGCTATAAAACCTTTCCCCTCGCTCCTGATTGGTAAGCAAAAATGTCCACACACTGCCATCTGGTGGGCACTACTGGTCACTGTCGTTTTCATGAGAAAGTTTCAAGTTTACTCTAAACTTAGAAGGGGCCAGGCAACTACCAGCCTTCAGCAATATAGCAACGTATACAACACAGTTCCTGGCTACAGAGGGCTCACAGTCTAATGGAAGATGGACATTTCCAGTAGTTATAACTGAATAATCGCTATTTTAAGAAAAGGTACCGAGTGTTATCAAAGCAGAGGACCTCTCTCTGGGAGTTTAGGGAAAACTACCTTTGAGCTGAGCCTGGAAGCATGACTTGCCCTGTGGAAAAAAAGGAAAAGAAAGTTTATTTTAAACACAGGGACCATCACGGGTCATGGCATGGTGTGAGTTGTTAGTTCAGCCTGGCTGGTCAGTAAGGAGCGTGGACAGAAACTATGGAAAAAAGGCTGAGAAAAGGTTAAGCCAGACTATGAAGGACCTTAAATGCCTGGCCCAGGCAATGAATCAGCTCTAGATTATACAGCCAGAAGATGAAGGAATCGGATTTGGGTGGTAACGCAATATGAAAAACAAGTGTCTGTACACACATGTTTTTCAAACATTCGGAACTCTCTCATTACTCGAAATCACCTGTGGAATCCCATTATGTGAAACAGGCCAAACCATAGCATTTCTGGTAGAAGCAGAAGTGGAGATTCAGAGCCTGAAGAAGTTCTAGCACCCCATTTCTCCCTTTCCTGGCACCTGCGGATGCCTTTGGGTAGTGCCGAAGGCTCAGCAGAATCTTGCTGGACACTTCTTCTATGGATGATTGCTTACCTAGTGTGACTATCTCTGCTCTGATGTTAGCACCAGCTTCATCCTGTCCCCTCCTATGTCATGGGTGTTCATAACTTAGGTTCTAGGTCTTTTCCTATCTCAGTGCTGTTCTGAAGATTCCACTTATGGTCACCTCTATTTTAGTAATAAATTAACTTCCCCAAACAATCTGTATTATCTGGTCCCTGGCTCCTAGCTTTATGTTTCTAAAGGACATATGTAGGGAGATGGTTAGAAACCAGCCATCTCTGTGATGTCTGTTAAGCATCACTGTTTGCTGCCCAAGGTATTAACTCATGTTAAGTATCTACAGCAGATGTGTAGCACAGATAATCAATGATGGAGTTATGGGACGTTGTTTGGTCTTACTGAGGGCACAAAAGTTGTTGCTTTCATTCCAAGAACAGCACTCTGAGAAAGCATTCATGAGCCTGCGGATGAGTGGCTGAATTATCAAGATCTGTAGGACTTTCTGTTCTGTGAAGACATGGAGCTTCTAGATGGCATTTGCCATAAGAGAAGCGATATCAGTCCAAGAACTGATGAAGAGTGACTGGTCCCCTGATGGGCAAAGACTGTCTTGTTCCAGACAACATGGTTATCTTCTGCCCTCTTCAAAACAACACTTTTAGCTGCAAAACACAACTTCCACCCACCAAACAGCATTTCCTCTCATTCTTTCTCTTGTTCCTTGTCTTTACTCACGCCTTGCCCACTCTCTCTGCATGGTGGGGTCAGTTTGCTCTCACTTTCCCACACTAACTTCTCTGTTTCAAGCCTGTGTCCGGAACTGCCTCCTTCTTGCCATCTGGTAGCTGACATCTGCACATCTTTCCTACCAGAGCCCCCATCTTTTCTTGGAGGCCTTAAAAAAAAAGACGTTAACTTTCATTCCATGACTTTCCCAGTACATGATTGTGTACACACTGTTTTCCACATGGTTGAATAACTACTTTAGCATCGACTCTTGCCTGCATTGCTTAGGATAACTGTTATTTTCCTGAGGGCACACTGACCGGTATCCTTTAATGTACCCAATGCCAAATTTGATAAACATTAACCAAGAATATTACGCTTTATAACTAATGAGTTGGGGCTGTTCTATGTTTTATTGGAGAAAATGGAAACGCAATTCAGCCTACTAGATTTGATGAAGAGCAGCAAGGTGGAAGTGACTTTGTGTACATGCAGACTTTGTATGGATTTCCACTATTCATTTACCTGCTTCAGTTGTGACTGTTCATTTCCATGCCTGTTTCCCTTCATAAACCTGTTAACTCCTTGAAGGAAGGAAACAATGGTGCTAAGCTTGGGACCTGCATCACAATACATGATCAATAACTACTTTTTCAATGTATTTTCATAAGAGTTATAAGGATGTATCTGGATACTGAAGACATTTGGGACCTCAGTGAAATTTTCTCCGAGACCAGATGGTCACATTTATTTTCTGGAATCATTTCCAATAAAAATTAGTGAGGTGGTGAACACAGTGCAAGGTTCTCCACGTACTGTCTGGTATTGTTCAACCAGCTCCATGGCCCCCTGAGGGTGGAGATGAGCAGATGTAAATGGAGAAAGTCAGGTGGGATGATGTTATAACATTTCTACAACAGCCCCAAATCTCACAACTCCTGCATGTGTGACCTGGGTAAGACACTCAGAGCAGGACGTCAGTGTCCCATCTGTGAAATGAAGGAATTGAGTCCCCAGGATCTTCCATTTCTGACAATGCCTTGGATTTCATTGGTTTTGTCCCCGGTACCCCTCCGAAAGCCTCCATCTTTGGATAAGTGATTAAAACTGCTGAGCAATTTTCAATCAATAGAAGTTCAGTGCTGGCTCTCATTTTTTTCCCAAGGATGTTTGTGCAAAGACCTGTGCAAAACAATCCAGATGGAAAGCATACCTCCAAAGTGAGTCCCTTAACACCATTTGTCCTTGGGGTTTTAATAAGCTCAGTCATTCAGAAAAGCAAGGGAGTTTTGCAGATATAAGATACTGTATTATTAGAAACTCACCAATATAGAAAAAGCTGATGTGGGTTGGGAGATAGAGCTGATATCCCAGCAACAGTCTCCTTACTTCATAATCTAAGTATATCAGAGACGTATTTTGGAGACACAAATTTGACCCTAAATATAGCTAAAACCGTGATATTGCAAAGGACTTTGATGTAAGGTATTACTTTGTGCTTAATTACTGAGGCCGTTAAACTTCTTTGGTTGTGAGAAAGAAAAACCTAAGGAGTTTAACAGCCTCAGTAATTAAACACAAAGTAATACCTTATACCAAAGCCCTTTTCAGAAAGAGGAACCTGGCTAGGCACAGTGGCTCACGCCTGTAATCCCAGCACTTTGGGAGGCCGAGGCAGGTGGATCACCTAAGGTCAGGAGTTCGAGACCAGCCTGACCAATGTGGTGAAACCCTTTCTCTACTACAAATACAAAAATTAGCTGGGCATAGTGGTGGTATGGCCCTGTAGTCCTAGCTACTTGGGAGGCTGAGGCAGGAGAATCACTTGAATCCGGGAGACGGAGGTTGTAGATCATGACACTGTATTCCAGCCTGGGCTACAGAGCATGACTTTGTCAAAAAAAAAAAAAAAAAAAAAGAAAGACCTACTTAAGTTTCTCTTACAAAAATAATATATCAAGCAATTATATATTGATTACTTGATCCTTCATCATATATCAAGTAATGGAGAATTTATTTTAAAGACACATTTGTGGAAATAGGCATATTCTGGAAATAGGCCTCTCTGTCTTTACTGGAAGCCAGGCAAACCTTAGCCATCAGGCCTTACAGAGCCCGGAGTGGGAGTGTGGTCTGGACCGTCACAGAGCCCAGAGTGGGAGTGTGGTCTGGACCCTCACAGAGCCCGGAGTAGGAGTGTGGTCTGGACCCTCACAGAGCCCGGAGTGGGAGTGCGGTCTGGACCGTCACAGAGCCTGGAGTAGGAGTGTGGTCTGGATTGAGCAGATGAGCTTGGCTTGGCCTGCTCTAGGGACTGCGGGAGCTAGAGCACAAGGCTCTTGTTCTTGTGCTTCACCTTCCACAGGACTCAATTACTCTGTCAGTTTCCACTCCCCTTAGAATCTGTTCTTTTGATGTTACCAAGGTAAACCATTTACTCTATTTTACAAAATCTGGAGAGAAATAATCGGAGGCTATAGTTAATTACCATAGTCCTTTAAATAGTTTTCCTTCAAGTCACACCATCGTTGCTGATTATCCTATGTTTTTGCAACTTCTGGGCCATGGGCACTTCCTAGTCCAATCAGCTTTGGCCAGAAGCATATTCTACTATATAGATGTGATTATCTCTAAACCAGAGGGAGCTCCTAGGTCCAAGTGAAGGTTATGTGTCGACAGTTTCCTTTATAAAGGGATGTGTGATGGTGGGACAGACGTGTCTGCTGCAGGAGGAATGTTTCATTTGGCAGAGAGAAAACCTAAGAAAAAGTAGGATTGCTACCCTCCATTTGTTGCACAGCTACCTTATGAAAGTAGTTTCTTAGATCACTTCAGAGGGAAGGTATCAGACAAGGAAACCTGAAATAGATGGGAAAAACTTTTGACTTAAATGTAATATTTCTCTGACAGAGTACAACATAGCTGGAGTTGGAGATTCCGCCAGATACTGGGTTTGCCATTGCCAGACTTTTACAAATATCATCATCCTTATGTATTGAGCACAGCTGCAGTGTGCAGATACTGGCTAGTATTTTTTAAATTAATATTTTATTTTTAATAACCTGGCTATTAGTCATAACCTGTCTTAATTCACCTTCCCTAGAAGCTGAACCTGAGAAGGGATTTGGGTGCACATGATTTGGTTTATGGAGTTTATACTCTTTCTGTTCTTTTGAGATGAAGTCTTGCTCTGTTGCCCAGGCTGGAGTGCAGTCGTGTGATCTCAGCTCACTGCAACCTCCGCCTCCCTGTTTCAAGTGATTCTCCTGCCTCAGCCTCCCAAGTAGCTGGGACTACAGGAATGCACCACCATGCCCAGCTAACTTTTTGTATTTTTAGTAGAGATGGGGATTCACCATGTTGGCCAGGCTGGTCTCAAACTCCTGACCTCAGGTGATCCACCCACCTCGGCCTCCCAGAGTACTGGGATTACAGGCACGAGCCACCACGCCCAGCCAAGTTTACACTCTTAAGAAACATTTCCTCATTCGTAAGAACAAGGAAAATAGAATAGGTAAGAGCTGAGCAAGAATGTGGTTGCAGGTAAAATGCAGTCTTGTTCTGATTCAGAGGAATTATGTAAACTTTGCACTGGAGAGTTGTTCCAATCTGAGGCAAAGCATCTGGGCTTTTTGGTCCCTGCGTCGCTCAGTCATTGGATGTTTGGGGTGAGGGGTGGTATAACTTCCCAAGTGTCTTGGGGTGAACCGGCTCCCATCAGCCCAGGGTAATTCCTTTTAGATCAAGGGTGTAAACTGTGCACTGCAGCATCTGCCATGGCTAGTAGATGGGTCTCCAACTGGCAAGTGGGATCTGGGTGGAGTATCAGCATCTTCTGCAGGCTTCCTTGAGTCTACTATAGAGAGCTTGCTGCAGGCCAGAAACTCTGCCTAGTGTAAGCAAAAAAAAGGAACTACTTGGAAGAAATAGAGGGCTGACTGATCTGAGAGGCAGGACGACCAAATCTGGACCATGGACAGAAGACAAGGCAATCTTGGAGGACTAAGAGGGCCAGGTCTTAGAAGACGGTCAGTACAGTGAAGGTTTTTAAGCTGCAATTGCCTGGCCAGGACAGTATTATGACTGGATGCCACTGAACATCATCATAGCCACTCTAAATGAGTTATCGCCATCTCTCCAAAGCCAGCCCTTTGGGTAGAAGCCCCAGTTGGCCAAATGTAGAGTACACGTTCATCATCAGCATGCTTCAGAATGGAGACAGGATGAGGCCGCTGCTTTTTTCTCTGATGGAAGGTAGGCATTGCATCTCACCAATACCTCACATCATAGGATATTCTTCAGAAATTGGAAAAGGAGTTTGATGCTGAAGAAACAAACTCAAGAGACAGCCAGAATATCTCCTGAAAGCTGGCAAAGTAAGTATTATTACCCTTATTTTATTATTACAAAAACTGAGGCTCAGAGAAGTAATTTTCTTCATTGATTCAGAGAGATTAAGTATCATCGTTCATTTATTTGTCAAATATTTGCCTGCTATGGGATAAGCCTTATTCTAGGTCCTAGGGATTCAGTACTGAGCAAAATAAGCAAAAGTCCATGGTCTCCTGCAGTGTACATTTCTATGTGTTGTATGTGTGTGTTGGTGGGGGGAGGGAGTTGAGGCAAAAAATAATAAGTAAATAAAACACATAGTATATTAGACGGTGACAAATATTAGAAAGAAAAATCAGGAAAGGTGAGTGGGTTGGGGTATGGCGACTATATTATGGAGATGTTTCCATTTTAAGTAGGGCAGTCAAAGTAGTCCTTGCTAAGACAGTGACATTTGAGCAAGACCTGAAGGAAGTAAGGGAATGAGCTACGTGGCTGTCTGTGGAACGGTTCTAGGCAGAGCGAACAGCAGGTGCAAGACAGCCTGAGGCTTGTATGCAACTGGCAAGCTCAGGGACCCACGTGGGGGTGAATGTGGTTGGGGAAGAGGGAGGAAGGGGGAGCAGAAAGAGGGAAAGAGACAGGAGGTGCCTGGGGCTGGATCATGGGGGGCCTTGGAGCCCATAAAATGTCTTGAGGAGGGGATTCACATTATTGGACTTGCATTTCTAAGGGTAGAAGGATGGACAGAAGCAGAAAAACTGGTTAGGAAGTTTCTGTGATAAATTAAGTAAGCAATAACAGAGTCTGAGATTAGGATGGCATCTGTAGAGGTGTTGAAAAATAACATTTTTGCTATGTTATAGGCTGAAGAATGGCCCCCTAACGTGTCTGTATCCTAATTCCTGAAACTTCATAAGGCAGGGACTTTGCAGATGTCGTTTGAGATCTTGAGATGGGGAGATTTTTCTGGATTATCTATGTGATCCTAATGGAATCATAAGGGTTCTTATAAGAAAAAACAAGCAGAGTTAGAAAGAGAGAAGATGGTTATCATAAAAGCCAGATGACAAGGGTCAGGGTTATGGGCACAGTGAAAGCGTTCATTGACAGATAAATGGATAAAGAAAATGTGACATTATTGAGCCTTAAAAAATAATAAAATCCTGTCATTTGTAACAACATAGATGAACCCAGAGGACATTATGCTAAGTGGAATAAGACAAGCACAGAAGTACAAATACTGCCCGATCTCTTTTATGTGTAAAATATAAAAAAAATTGAACTCATAGAAGCAGAGTGTAATTTGGTTAGCAGGAGTTGGGGAGTGAGGGAAATGGGGAGATGTTGGTCAAAGAGTACAAAGTTTTAGTTATGAGTAAATTATGAATAAGTTTGGAGGTCTCATGTACAGCATGGTGACTATAGTTAATAATACTGTATTGTATACTTGAAATTTGCTAAGGGAGTAAATGGTACATAGTCTTACCACGAAACAAAAAGTAATGATGAGAAGTGATGGTATGTTAATTAGCTTGATTGCGGTAATCATTTCACAAAGCATACCTGTATGAAAACATCACACAGCACAACATAAATATGTACAATGTTTATTTATCAATTGCAACTCAACAAAGCTGGAAAAGAAAAAGAGAGAAGGTGATGTGAAGATGGAAGAAACAGAAAGAGAAAACGTGCTATGCTTGCTCTGGCTTTGATGACTGAACAAGGAGCCATGAGCCAAAGAATGTAGTCAGCTTCTAGAAGCTGAAAAATCAAAGAAAAACTTTTTCTCCTGGATCCTCCAGAGAAGGAGGATCTGACCTCCAGAACTATAAGATTCAAAAAAAATTATGTTATGTTAAGCCACTGTATTTGGAGTGATTTGTTATAGCAGCGAAAGGAAACAAACACATGCTGTTACGGAGTTAGACCCAGTAATGTTTGCCCATGGACGAGATGCAGGGTGCTACAGAGAGAGTCAGGGATAATGTTACAAGGTTGTGAAGAACAGCTGAAAGGATGGAGTGCCTTTTACTGGGAAGACAGGTTTGGGATGACTTTAAGTCCAAGCCCCTGGCGAGACCCTTTCTACTCTGGCTGTGCTAAGAGGCTAAACTGGGACATAATTCACAGGAGATGCACCAGCTTGGCTGGTTGGATGGTTATATCCACTGCCATCGTTTTCCCCCTAATTTTACACCTTCTTTACAGCCTCTATCTATCAGTTTTGCCTCATTGTTCTTTGATGGTAGCAGTCGGAACAGAGCTTGATGAAATTAGACACATATTTTTTATTTTAAGGCACAGCTGAGAACATGTTTAGGATATAAAAGTTGTTTTGATGTAAGCTGTATTATCTGGAGGCTTGTTAATGGTCAGTCACTGGGGTCCTGAAGCTGAGGAATTGATATCACTGAAACGGTCACCAACGACCACTGTGCTGCCTTCGTTATCCTCAGCCAGTGACAAAAGTCATACCACTGTAGTCAAAGAAGCAGAGGCCATGCCAGGGAGCTGGAGCCCCTGACTTTGACTGGCTTTGCTATTCCCCTGCTATCACTTTCTCTTTTTGAGCCTCAGCTTCCCCGTCTGTAAACTGAGAGTGCTAGAGCCAGTGTCTTCAAAGAGCTCTCGTGGGGTTTCTTCTCCTTGCTATTTGCTGCGGGTCTTAGAGAGAAGCTTGATCAAGCATTAAGCCATCCAGCACTGTTCTTTCTCAGGTCCTGAGAAGCAGGTACTGACCTATTTCTACTGTCTTCTTTTCCCTGCTGTCCCATTGGTCTTTATTCTGACCCCAGATCTGTCATTGCTCAGGATGCAGTTAGAGGCCTTGCTTCTATTCCAAGTGACCAATGACTCACATGTCCACAGGACCGGGCAGTGAGGACAGGCTCCATTTGACAGAGTCCAAGGCAGATGGTCACGCTTCCTTTCCAGACTGAACATCAAATGCCAGGAACACAGTGAGGGGCACCCTCCTTCTGACTTGGAGCTCTGTGAGGCAGACGCACAGGCCAGGTTCCGGCCACCTTCTGTTCTGGTTTGCCTAATGATGCTTTTGGCGAAAGACAAGGAAGAACCGCAAAAGCAAAGGAGGAAGCGATTAGTCTGTTAAAGGAGCGTAGAAAGCATCCTTGATTCTCAGGAAGGAAGTTTCCATGAAAATAAAATACAAAACAGACCACTATGCTGATGCTTCCCAGGAGGATGGCAAATCTGTGGTGTGAATGCCCTCCCTGTCCTCCTTCCTAGGCCATGCTGATGAGCTGGGACCTGCAGGACCTATGGACAGGAGTTATCATGACTCCCTCCATTCCTTCTCCTTTTGGCTATTGCAAATCTGGCCTGCCTAATAGCAGACGACTGAATGACTGGTGCTGAGTATTATACAATGTATGTTATAGAGACTAACAAAGGCTTACATAAATAAGCAAGTGCATTCAAAGGATGTTGTTTACTATAGGACTTTATATATGTTGCATCATTCTTTTGGTTCTCAGGGACCACATTTATCAAACAAAGATTCTGGCCAAATCTTTTATAGTCAGAAAGACATTGAATGTCAACACCATAGTCATTTGCCATTCGAAGGTCCCTTAAACCACTTAAGACGGAAAATAGAAACCATCATTATTTCCTGGCTTTCGAACTGCTCTTACCCTGTTTCACTTACTTAGCACCCCACACAGTCCTGTGGACTAGGTTTCACTATTATTCTCTTCATGCAGCTGGGGGAACTGAGCGATTGAGGGCTCTAAAGCATTTTAAAAACTTACAATGGGGCCAGGCGCAGTGCCTCATGCCTGTAATCCCAGCACTTTGGGAGGCCAAGGTGGGTGGATCACCTGAAGTCAGGAGTTCGAGACCAGCCTGGCCAACAGGGTGAAACCCCGTCTCTACTAAAATTACAAAAATTGGATGAGTGTGGTGGCATGTGCTTGTAATCCCAGCTACCCTGGAGGCTGAGGCAGGAGAATTGCTGGAATCTGGGAAGCTGAGACTGCAGTGAGCTGAGATTGCATCACTGCACTCCAGCCTGGGCAATAGAGCAAGACTCTACCTCAGAGAAAAAAAAAACTTGCAATGGGAAGAGTAGACACACTGTTCTGGAAATGCCCTTCAGCCCTTGCATGACCCTGGAGTTTCAGCAGCCTCAGCGCATCTCGTTCAGTTTGTCTCCATCTTGGGCTCTATCCCCTTTCACTTCATAGCTCTGACGTTTTCGTCTGGCGCCCCTCTTCCGAGGTCTAAAACAAAATTGCTCTCATCTCATCACGGTTGTTTTGCCCACTTTTCTGAAGCTGTCCTTAAAAGTATCTTTTCTATCCCAAGAGCTCATCAACGTTTTTTTTTTTTTTATCTTCTTGCTCCAGACAAAGGCAATTTTCTTCTTAAGAATTATTCTGAAATCTGTTAAAAAAGTAGCATTTGCTCTCTCCAGGGTTCTCTGTGAAGTAGCAGGCAGTTGTTCTATGAAGATGTGCTCCTCTCACACCACATGTACACCCTGCTGCCCTGGGTTTGTGCCATGCTGTTTTCACAACTTTTTGTTTCGTTGCTAAATCATAAAAAACTTTAAAAAGTCTAGCATTATAATTAATTTGAGCCATACACATAAAAAAGACCGTTATTTTTTTCAGGTTTTAAAATGGAAAGAAATGCAAGAGCAGACCGCCTCTGGGAATTATGATAGGTTTCACAATAAGGGGTCTCAGGAGTATGGCATATCCTACAAAGCGGAGGTGGCCTTTCAGGTAGAGGGAATAAGACAGACAAAGGTAAATATCTATAAACTAGCATGATATGTCAAGATAATAGAGATGGAGAATTGAGGGGAAAGTGAGGGATGATTCTGGAAGAGAAGATTGGGAGGAGGGAAAGGCAGTCATATCCACTGTCATTACCGTCTTGTACAACAGAAGGCCCAGTAGAGGTGGGAGATGGGAAAGCTTTCATAAACTATAGAGGACAGCACTATATAAGGCAGCAGTGTTTGTTCATGCTGCTGTTGTTATTTTTGTGTTCTTTTTGTTGTTAGTAGCAATCTGAAGTCAGCCATGAGTCCAAACTGGAATGATCTGATTTCAGTAGCTGGCGTGGTTTCGTTATCTGGCATGTTGTTCTTGGTACTCAGAGTGCAGTGTGGAATGGGAAAGAGAAATTGGGCACCTGCTTCTAATTTCAGGCACTGCAGATTCACACACACAGTCCTGGGGTAAAGGTTTTTGAGGTAGATGATGGTTTGACGGAGTATTTGTGTGTGTGTGTGTGTGTGTGTGTGTGTGTGTGTGTGTGTGTGTGTGTGTGTGTGTGTCGGGGTGGGGGTGGGGATTCATGAGCTGCAAAGATCCACTGTCATCAGTTTTCACGAGCACTTCAAAGAAGTTTCTGTGTGAGAGGGTGACTTTCTCAGAGTTTGTCACCCTATGATTAATCTCATAATAAATTCTAAAATTCAGATTCCAAAGGAAGGCCTTTATGGTGGATGGTATGTGGGTTTGTTGAGGGGGGTCAACTGAGTGCTAAGAGGAAGTGGGCAGAGCTGTTAGCCTGAGCAGAGATGGGCTGCAGCCCTCCCTGAAGCTTAAGGATGTCGGCCGGGCACAGTGGCTCACGCCTGTAATCCCAGCACTTTGGGAGGCCGAGGCGGGCGGATCACAAGGTCAGGCGGATCTGAGACCAGCCAGACCAACACGAGGAAACCCCATCGCTACTAAAAATACAAAATTAGCTGGGAGGGGTGGTGGGCACCTGTGATCCCAGCTACTCAGGAGGCTGAGGCAGGAGAATCACTTGGACCCGGGAGGCGGAGGTTGCAGTGAGCCCAGATCACACCACTGCACCCCAGCCTGGGCAACAGAGCGAGGCTCCATCTCAAAAAATAAAAAAATACAAATGACGTCAGCACGTCTGGAGAATGGGTTATGAGTTGACTCTTCTTATGGAGAAAAGTGGAACTGAATGAAAAGATCCCAATCGAGTGGCAGCTTGACTAGAAATTTGGTTGGGTGATTTCTTCTCGACGGTGGGAAGATGATGTCACCCGGGAGTGAGAAGGGAAGAGCCCTGTGCCAGTGATTTAGACTATTTAAGATAATTTTTGGCTGGAGAAAATGTGAGAAAATTTGGTGCCCAGTAAATCCCTCCTCCACTGTAACTAGAAGTCTTGGGATCAGTCATCTATTTTGTGCTGTTGTGATTTTCTTTATTTCCACTTTTCTCAGCATTTAGGAAATTTCATTTTGAATGTGTCAGGTCGTCTCAGTTGTGCAAAGGAAAACAAGGAGAGAGATTATGTTTACCTAGAGCCGAGAAGAAAAGAGGGATAGTGTTTCTCTCTCATCCTCCCCGACTCCCCAACCCAGGGGGATGGGGACTAGGCTTGGTGGTGGCAACAGAAATCAAAATAAAAGGACTCCAGGGAAAGACAAAAGCTCAGAGGGAAATGTTGGAATGCTGGCCTTGCCCCACCCTGTTTACCTGCCAGGCCTGCTTTCAAAGATACTCTTCTCTGGGGGATGAAAATTTAGGTCATCACATGGAAAATAGTTACTGTGTTCTTCATATGCAAGGTAGTGATGAATTCCTTCCTGCTGTGTTTTCTGTTTTGTTTTGGTTGTTGTTGAGAATCTCTTAGTATGCCACTTATGGCTAGAATCTGTGAGAAGAGGCAATGAGGCAAAATGGAAAGGGTACCTCACAATGGCCTTGGTTGGATTTTTGGCTTTGCCCTGTGGCACAACCTTGGATACATCACAGAACTTCACTGTCTTCCTTCCCTGTGATAAGTTTGGTAATGGCCACCTCCTGAGATGATCAGGAGAATTTAAAAAAAGTGTTCAAAGTACCTGTTAATTCACTGGTACATGATAGGCATTTAGGAAGTGCTAGCATATATTGTTTATTGGCTTTTATTACGTGCAGCTGCAGAGATAACCGGGTATAGAATTATCATGGGGGTTAGGGCTGGAGGGAACAGGCATGGCCTGTATCACTGTACTTCTGTTATGGAAGCAGTATGTCATGAAAAGGAGCTTCAGAATTGGCGTATCTCTGTGGCCTTGGAGCAGATTATTCACTTGTTTCTCCTCAGTGTCTTCTGCTCTCAAATGGAGGAATACTGTAAAACCCAAAATAGTCAAATATATTACATGCTTATTAGAGTCCTTATTCCCACCTATCTTAATAAGTAGTAGCTTCTATTTTTTATTCTTCCTGTCCACACTGCCTTACCTTCATCAGCAGCTACCTTTTCTGGATGCAAAAACTATACAAAATATACCATCCTTCAGGCCCAAAACCCTGGCAGTAGGGTCTAAAGAAAATAATTGTGCCTATACCTTTATCCATTTTTTCACTTTATCCACTTCATTTTGTATCATTCTATGAAATGTTTATTAAATATCTATTAGATGCCAGCAATAATGGTACTTTCAGTGACTAATATGACAGCTCTTGCTGTCAAAGAGCTCTCAGATTAGTCAGGGAATGATAATGGTCTAGAAATAATTATATTGTAAGGCAGATACTACATGTGCTGTGAAAAAGGTACAAGGATATGGAGGGTCAAGGTGAAGGCAGGTAGCTTCTGAATAGTGCAGGGAGCTTCCTGGAGGAGGTCACTTTAGAACAGACTCTTCGAGGCTGTGAAAGCTTTCTCTATGTGGAGGTGATGGAAAGGACTCCAGGAAGAGGGACTAGGAAAAGCAGGGACATAGCAGCTTGTGAGACATATTTGGGAAATGCTGATAATTTCGTTTGAATGGGGAATAGTATATGCAAAAGGAAACAATGGGGAATGAGAATAAAGCATTATTGTTACGAGTCTTTAATGACAGGATAATAATTTTGTACTCAGTTTGATTTGCAATGAGGAAACATTGAAAGCTTTTTTGAGCAGGAGCGTAAGCAATATGACAACAAATACAATAAGTTGCCATCAGAATTTGGAAGCGGTGGGGTTTACCTCTGGCTCTAGCCACAGCCAGATAATGACACTTGGGTCTTTGACGGCTGATATGGAAGAGAGAGAAAGACAGCATTTTATGTTCTGAATCAAAAGGACAGTAAAGATAAAGACAGGGTAGAAAACCCTAGGGGGTCATTTGAAAACAGATTAATCCAGGCTGCTCTAAACGTAAGATACAAGTAGGAAAATTTGGAGAGAGAACCAGATCTCTCTCTGTGACCAATTTTTCCACCTATAAAATTTCGATAATGTATAGTACCTTCTTTAGAGGATTGTTGTAGAAATTAACTGATTAATTAAATTTGTAAGGTGTTTACGGCAGTTTCTGACACATGATAAACACTACATAAGTATTTGTTAAATAATTAGAAATAAATATAAGATGCAAGTTGATTTAACATGGGGTTCTTAGGCTGGGCGCAGTGGCTCAGGCCCTGTAATCCCAGCACTCTGGAATGCCAAGGAGGGTGGATCACCTAAGGTCAGGAGTCTGAGACCAGCCTGACCAACATGGTGAAACCCTGTCTCTACTAAAAATGCAAAAAATTAGCCACCATGGTGGTGGGTGCCTGTAATCTCAGCTACTCAGGAGGCTGAGGCAGGAGAATCACTTGAACCTGGGAGGTGGAGGTTGCCCACATGGCACCATTGCACGCCAGCCTGGGCAACAAGAGTGAAACTCTGTCTCAAAAAACCAACAAAACGAAAAAAATGGGTTTTTAATTTTTTTGTCTATTTCCCTCTGAGGCATTGATTCATCTTGATAACACCTTGCTTTGGTTAGTATTTTAAATAAAATTTTGTTATGTGTTAGCCCAAGTTATCTGTGTTATGACTCAAGACAGACTGATCAACTCTGACACTATCAGCTCATCTGAAGACCTTTAAAACTGTCAAGCTTGTTAGAACCAATTGTTTTGGTTATTGTGATGTTTTTCCAGTTTTAGGCTTAAAACGTTAACATTCATGAGAGATAAACCAGCTTCTTTAGTAAAATTGTGAGTTCTGTGGGGCAACAAGTTCCAGTGAAAAGGAAACACCGGATCGAAGTTAAACCTCCAGCTATGACTTTGCAGCAGCCATGTTTCCCTTCGCCTTAGTTTCCCAGAACGTAAAAGTGAGGAAATAGTCTTCTATGTGTGCCATTAGGGCTTCTCTGCAACTTCTTTAAGATTAAATGTTGCAGGCACCTCAGATATACTGTTGAATAGCAGTGGAGTTGCTGGGGTAAGGCTGAGGGGCACCCTTTGGCTCTACCCCCTGGGCTCAGCTTTCTAGCAGAGCAGCCCCTGATGCACGCTGGTGGAACCCCCGCTGAGACTCATTCTGGAAACAACTGGTTAAGATGATACTTTCAGTGAATAGTCTTTGATTCTAAAAAATATGCATTTTTTTCAAATAAGATAAACTTTTTGCATAATAAACAAATAAATAAGATATATATACCTACATGCCTTTACTTGTATTTTACATGAAGTTGGGAACTTTGCTACTTCAATGGACCCATGGTAAAAGATTCTTTTTTTTAATATATTGCACTTTAGGTTCTGGGGTACATGTGAAGAACATGCAAGATTGTTGCATAGGTATATACATGGCAATGTGGTTTGCTGCCTTCTTCCCTATCACCTTTACCTGGCATTTCTCCCCATGTTATCCCTCCCCAACTCCCCACCCCCAACTGTCCCTCCCCTAGATCCCCCCCAAAGACCCCAGTGTGTGATGCTCCCCTCCCTGTGTGCATGTGTTCTCATCATTCAGTACTCGCCTATGAGTGAGAACATGTGGTGCTTGATTCTCTGTTCCTGTGTCAGTTTGCTGAGAATGATGGTTTCCAGGTTCATCCATGTCCCTACAAAGGACACAAACTCATCGTTTTTTTATGGCTGTGTAGTATTCCACGGTGTATATGTATCACATTTTCCCTGTCCAGTCTATCATCGATGGGCATTTGGGTTGTTTACAAGTCTTTGCTATTGTAAACAGTGCTGCAATGAACATTCATGTACATGTGTCCTTATAATAGAAGATTCTTTTATAATGTAAACAATTGTTCCTTCATGTCTTTGTTTTCTAAATTCTAAGTTTTACTTTTTTTTTTTTCTTGAGACGGAGTCTTGCTCTGTTGTCCAGGCTGGAGTTCGGTGGCACAATCTCTGCTCACCACAGCCTCTGCCTTCCAGGTGCAAACAATTTTCCTGTCCCTGCCTCCCAAGTAGCTGGGATTACAGGCGTTTGCCACCACACCCAGCTAAATTTTGTATTTTTGTAGAGAGGGGATTTCACCATGTTGGTCAGGGTGGTCTCGAACTCCTGACTTCAGGTGATCCCCTGCCCGGCCTCCCAAAGCGCTGGGATCACAGGCATGAGCCACCACACCCGACACCCCACCTCTTTTTCTTAAAGTGGGACTCTTTTTTGGCTCAAAACACAATCATGAAAACCAAGGACACTAGCTTGTTTGTTCATTATCTACTTTTCAAGTCATTGCATTTTTTATTCTTTTTACCTCTTTTCAAAATTGAAATAAGCTAAAAAAAAATAAAACCTTCCTTTTTTTTCAAAAAAAAAAAGGTATCTGAAATTTCACAAAGTATTCTGGCATCACAGCATTCCATGAATATTTAATCATCATCATCAAGACAGGAGGTTGGAGGAAAAAAATCAGGTTGTGATATTTGGGAACAGCAGGTGTGGGAAGGAGGGTGTTGACACCCTCTGAAAACGGATATGGCATGTTGTGTGTCAGGTTCCCTTTACAGCTCCTGTGTCCCCTGGGGTCCCAAACATGCTTTAAGAAAACTCTGAGGAGCTGGAGCTTGTCCTCACCCTTCATGTGGCAGAGTATCCCTGGAGATGGGGATGGGCTTTGCTGAACTCCTTTCCTTCACAAAGCCTTCAGGATTTCTCTTTTCTGGGCCTTTATAGTTAGCTCCAGCCCTTATCTGTGTGGATTTTAACTCTTATTACTGTTGTTAAGCAAAAGCCTCTTTTCTCTGTAGTAAGTCAGCAAGAGTCCAGATGTCCAGCTGGGATGGTGACTATTTAAACTTAGAGTTTACCTGGGAACGCTTATATCATACAGTGAGGAGCAATGTAATAATGAAAGAATCGTGGGTCATTCATGTACGAATTGCTTGCCGTCTAACCTTACGACACCCTCCACTCTGCCTGCCACCCAGTGTTCCGGACACACAGGTTTTACTGCAGTTTCCTTACAACAAGACTGATTCACCCTACAGGTTCTTGCCCCTGAGCTTCTGTACATGGAGATTCCCAGGCCTATCCCCAGAGATGCTAATCTGGTAAATCAAGTAGCCTGGGTATGTGCATTTTTAATGTGAGGTTCTCAGGCAGGTGTCCAGGGACCTGCACATCATATGCTGTCTTCGGGGTGAGCAGCTCTTTCTGGACACTGAAGGGTACCCTGGCGTGAAAGTCCAGGCTGATACTGGAGTCATAAGCCCTGAACTCTGGGGCCTGTCTTTGATTCAGGCTGGTTATCGCACTGAGGTTGGGACTATTATTTGTGTGACAGTGGACTAAATTTTTCCCTGCGGATCCCAAAAATGCAGAAAGGGGGAAATAATCCACAATTAATGCCCCAAAGTTCCCACTGCTCACAGTGTGATTCAGGTGGTCACTGGGTGTTACCAATCTGCAAAAACCCTTAGGCTACAGGAACAGAGCAGGGATGTAACTGGTCAGGGACTAAGACAGTCAAAAGGAAGATTCCCTCCCTCTCCCCAGGTGATCTGGGCTCTCTGCAAAGCCATATGCCCTTCAAAAGAACTCATCAAATGTCAAGACAGAGTCACTAAGTAGAGTCCTCAACACATAATAAAGATGAAAATTAAACATACACTTCTTGGCTAAGCATTTCAGACCCTCAGTAATATGGCCGTGGTCTTAGAGCCCACCATTTCCCTTTAAACTTCAGACATTCCAAGAGAACAGAGGACTCAGTGTCTTCAAATGTGAATTCAAGGGACTGTGTTTATGGGTGAGTGCTATGGGAGCTTCCTCTGTGGTTCAACTCCTGTGGTCAGGACTCAAGTTTTTTATTGAACTGCTTTGCTGTTTTCATTGCGTTGTCATGCCAACTTAGGTTCTGGAGTGTGATCTTACTTTAAAAATCAATCCTTGGCCTGGTGCAGTGGCTCATACCTGTAATCCCAGCACTCTGGGAGGCCAGGGTGGGTGAATCACGAGGTCAAGAAATCGAGACCATCCTGGCCAATATGGTGAAACCCCATCTCTGCTAAAAAAAACAAAAAAACAAAAAAACAAAAATTTGCTGGATGTGGTGGTGTGCACCTGTAGTCTGAGCTATTCGGGAAGCTGAGGCAGGAGAATCACTTGAACCTGGGAGACGGAGGTTGCAATGGACCTAGATGGTACCACTGTACTCCAGCCTGGTGACAGAGTGAGACTCTGCCTCCAAAAAAAAAAAAATTCCTTAAGCCAGGACACTGACATGAAGAGGTGATACCAGTTTGATACTTAGTAACATAGAATGACAACCCTAGAAGAGACCTCACCTTGAGCACATCCAAACTGCTTTATTTTGTGGACAAGGAAGCCAAAGGACACCCAAGGAAACTTGCCCAAGGCTATACTTGCCCAAGCACGCCCAGAGAGTTAGGGAACTAGGGAAGTAATTCTCCAAGCCTACACAGAAATGCCTAATGCCTTTTATCCTAACTAGTGCCCCTCATACTTCCTTGGTGTCTCAGTGTTTCAAAAGCTTATCTCATTTGCACTGTAATTTATCACTAGCTCTTCATTTATATGTTTAAATTTTGTCAAGGTTCTTCTTCCTTCTTAATTTCTTCCCTGATGAGACATGTAAAATCTCTGAAGCTGTTAGGGGAAGAACTTAAGGTAGGAGAAAAACAAATCCAATGGTAATAGTTTAATCTTACTGAGGTTTTAAAATATCAGGGTCGTTTTCAATTTAATTTGACCGTATATTGGGCATCTGAGTCTGCAGGTGACTGAACTGGGGGTGGAACTATTATTTGTGTGACAGAGGAGTTATTTCTTCCCCTGTGGACCCCAAAGATGCAGAAAGGGGGAGATAATCCAAAATGAATGCCAAGAAGAGGTGGGAACTGCTCACAGGCATAAGCCCCTTCTCCATTCGGGAGTGGGTTTTTTCTCTGATCAAGGTGGGCTGTCATGGTTGCCTGCATCTGCTCTGAGATTTCGTCTAGCTCTGTGATGTTGAGAGGTGACTGGATGGTTTCCACATCCACTCCAAGGTAACCCACGCTTCCTCCTGAGCCCTGTGAACAGGGAGGAGCCCAGGTGCTTAGCAGGAATGGTGAGCGACACCCCAGGCATGAGTCAGAGCCCCCATCCAGCCAAGCTGGGGAAAGGCAATGGGGCGGAGACTGGCAATTTCACATTCTCCCACCTTGTCTTGTCTTTGATTTTATCTTCGTAAGGAAGGGCATTTCAAAGTGAAGCTCTGCCTTATGGGGAGCCCTTCTCCCTGCCATGGATGACGCGCAAAGGACACCCTTGTTTTCCTTTTCCTGATTCTTTCTTAGTTCTCTATTGCTTTGGGGGAGTGGAAGTGTAAGAGTAGGGGCAGGACTGGTTTGTGAGGCCATGTGCAACGTGAAAGCTCAGGCTTCTTGTTCAAGATCTATTAAGAGTGTCAACATGGCAACAGCAGAACAAAACCAAGCATGAGGCCCTTCTACATGCAGGCCTGTGTCACTGCACAGATTGCATGCCCATGAAGCCATATGCAGAGGGAGTGGATCAGGGAGTCAGATGGGGATCTGGAGTGGAGGACCCTCACTGGATCTCAAACTAAAGCCAAAACGTGCAAGAAGTCTTCACCATCTGTAATGAATGTGAAAAATGGTGTAATATGAGCAGATTGGTATCCAGAGAGTCTCGAAGGATTGCACTTAGATTCTGTGGCTGTCAAGAGCAGACCTTGACAGGTCTGCTTGCAAAGGAGAAATAGAGGCTGAGATAGAAGAGGTGATCCTCTGAAGATCACATTGCTTGTTAGTGACAGAATGGGAACTAAATCTTAGACCTTCTAAATTCCATGCCAGTGCCCTTTCTAACCCTCGGTGAACCTCTATAACAGTGAAATTGTTCTCTTTCATCGTGGATAAAACTGGAACTTGGAAATAAGAGTGAGATGCAGGGAAGGAAATGAGATAAATGATAAATGAATGGAGAAAACAAAACAGTTTAGAAAGCCAAAGCAGTTTGTCTGAGTCCTATCTGATATACAACATACAGCAAAGCAGACAAATGTCTGTGTGGCAAAACAAAACTGGAGGAAGCAGATATTTTCAAATAAAATATGCATATTTCCAACCAGCCTTGAGCTCGTCTGATAAGGGACAGATTGTCCAGAGTAAATAG
Organism: Plecturocebus donacophilus; assembly: GCA_004027715.1. Taxonomy (NCBI): domain Eukaryota; kingdom Metazoa; phylum Chordata; class Mammalia; order Primates; family Pitheciidae; genus Plecturocebus; species Plecturocebus donacophilus. Next base: position 22,969 of record PVKP010017061.1, read on the forward strand.
AGAGAGGAAAAAAAAGATGCTTTGGGCTGAATTTAGTCCCTTGTCAAAAGCAGAAGGGGCTTTTTGTTTCTTTCTCTCTGAAATGTCACCTCTTTAGCTGCAAGGCCTCCTAGGGCTGTGAGGGAAAACAGAGTAGTTTATATATTTGTTGGTTTACTCATCCACTCATCCATCAAAGTAGGTATCTTTTGAGTGCCTACTATCAGCATTGTACTGTGTTAGATCCTGAAAAGAATGTTTTGTTTAAGACATGGCCCTTATCTTTAAAAAAAGGTAGACAGATACATATCAGAGAAGAAAGCAAACCATAAGAGTGCAGTACTGGTGACATGTACTGTGTGCTATTGTAACTCAAGAGAAGAGGAAATTCATACTGCTCAGTTCCTGTTCACTTCAAAAACCGCTGCCAGTATCTATTCATCATCACTGAGCTCCTCTTTCCCAAAGACTCTTGGGACAAGGGGTGTATCTGGGGAGTTGAGATATGGGATTCTTATAGACAGTACCTATTTATGCCTGGTCATGCGTGTTTATGTACCAATTTTTATCTGCATGATCCACTATGGAGGAGACCTGGAGATGAGGTGATTCTGGCTCACACCTGACCAGGATCCATGCCACTTGTACTTCCTCCTGCCCAACTGCTGCCCCTGGCAGTTTGTAAGAGAACAGCCCTGATGAGTCCGGGGAGAAGGCTAGCTTGTGTGATCATCAGGGTGTCACTCCATCCCCATCTGAAAAATGGCAGGAGAGGAGGAATTCTAATATACCAAAGTTTCCTAACCTAAATTAGTAACAACATATATTAATTCTCATAGATGTTAGAGCTGAACGAGAAAAGAAAGGAGAATAATTTGTAAAGGCTATTATTATTATTATTATTTGAGATGGAGTCTCACTCTGTCTCCCAGGCTGGAGTGCAGTGGTGCGATCTTGGCTCACTGCAATCTACACCTCCCGGGCTCAAGTGATTCTCTTGCCTCAGCCTCCAGAGTAGCTGAGATTACTACCACCATACCAGGGGCCCACCACTATACCAGGGTAATTTTGTATTTTTAGTAGAGTTGGGGTTTTACCATATTGGTCAGGCTAGTCTTGAACTCCTGACCTCATACTCAGTTAATTTTATATTTTTAGTTGAGTCAGGTTTTCACCACGTTGGTCAGGCTAGTCTTGAACTCCTGACCTCATACCCAGCTAATTTTGTATTTTTAGTAGAGTCAGGGTTTCACCATGTTGGTCAGGCTAGTCTTGAACTCCTGACCTCAGATGATCTGCTCGCCTTGGCCTCCCAAAGTGCTGGGATTACAGGCGTGAGCCGCCACACCTGGCCTGTAAAGGCTATTATAGAAGAGAGAGAAGAGACAAAACACAGAGCGAAAAATCTCTAAAGGCCAATCTGGTAAAATTATTCTGTGCTTCCCTGCTCCTTGGCTGTTGAGCATGTCATCCACTGGGAGATCTGTACACAGACTTTGCTATGCCTGGAAATATAGACTTGAAGTGAATTCTTACATAGGGCCATATGTTCCATAATAGTATTGCTTCATATTCATACCAATACTTTGAATTTTACAAAGCTCTTATCACCTTCAGGATCTCATTTTCTCCTTCAACAGCCCAGGGAGGTTGGTGGGATCTGTACTGTAATTCCCATTGCACCGAAGAGGCAAGCAAAGCTTGGGGAAAACTAAGCTACTTGTCTCTGATCCCAGTGAGCAGCTGAACAGGGAACAGAGCTGAGGTTCTCCGTGTGGCATCATTTCTACTGCCTATGCTTCTCCTGGATGTATTATGTTTCCTGCCCTAGTTACTGCAGGCTGCAGTATGGTGGAGCTCAGCATGAGCTGGGAGGAGCGTTCAGTGGCTACTAGAAACCTAATGATAATTAGATAGATGCCATGTGAACAACTGATGACTTTTCACAGAGTTTCTTTCCTTTTAAAATAGCATGCTTCAAACAGCAGTGCACTGGTTAGTCCTTTTAAGAGATCAGGCTGGCAACCCGCATGTCTCCACTCCTCCCGCCTTTTTTGCCCCCACCCTGGGCCATCATAAAGACACTTGGAGCTGAGTGGGAACAGTATTTGCCTCGCAATTATTTCTAATTGCCCTGTAGTTTTGTGGTGTCTTAAGTGATGTGACCTAGATACGAGTTCTGTGAAACTCTTTTCAGCCTGGGGTCTGCATTAGGGAGGGGACATAAATCCTTTTGATCAGGCAACTGTGGCTGAACCCATCTCACCAATAACATCTGTACCCAACTCTACCATCTGTGCTTGTTGGAATCCTAGCTCTTTTTTAACAATCTGGATCTAATGGGATCTAATGCTGCCTCTTCCTCCGTGCAGGCTTCCTGGAGTTGCTCCCTCCTCTGGATTCCCAGAGAATTTGTTATCATGCTGTCTGTGATGCTTATCATCCTCTACACTGCGCAATGCTAATTTGCTTACAAATTTTATCTTCTTGAGCTCCTTCTGCCAGAGACTGTGTTTGGTTCATTTTTATATCCTTGTCTACTTGGAGAACTGAGAAAAGCAAAGGTGGTTGCTCAGTTAACTACTGTTGAATGAGTGAGTATACGTGATGTCCTTGACTCTGTGGAAGCAGGTAAAAGGACTGTTAATTCATTGTGACCTCTCCTGCTGGTTTTAGGTGAGTTGCCAGTTTGTAGTTCATCTCCTATGGAATCTTTTCATAACCTCAGTATGCCCGGAACTTTGAACAACATTTTTTGAAGGGTGAATGTCAGTTATTTTTCTTTTAAAAGAATGGAATTGAAGCAGTCTCGTTTGTCAGTGCACCCCAGTTTCTCCAGCCATCAAACAGATTCAATCTGATTTGGCCAGAGTCTGTTGAATGAAGTCGAGAATTTAGGATCAAAAATTGAAATTCAGTCTTACATATACAGCATTTTGTGTTCTGTGCTCTCCTTTCTTCCAGCAGTCCACCTACTTGTGCAGTTCATGCTTCATTTTATACCAATTCTGTATGTAGAACACACTTGTTTAGGTTTCAAAATGTGTTCATTAAGATTCTATTTCATTTTTTTTAGCACCGTTGCTATGTCAAATCTTATCCTAGGTTTATTCTCATATGCTTCCTTTCAAATTCTATCTACATTTCTGAAAGAGAAATGATACTCCCAACTTACAGATGCCCCCGCCAAAAAAAAAACCTCAGAAAGATAAATTATGACTTGCCATAGGTTGCAAAGCCATTCAATGACAGATCAGGATTCATTACATAGATATTAATAGACCATCATTAATTCATTGTGGGTTTATTTATTACTTACTATCTGCTGAGTATTGTGAGGAGTATATGAGAGAATAAAATGTAGCCTTAGCCTTAAAGGGCTCACAGTCTAGGGAGGCGGATACCCACTTTCAGAGAGACAGTATCATGTGGTACATTTTCTAATAGGACTACTGAGAGATTCTATGTGTACATGTGTTTGTTTTCAGAGATATACTGCTCCACATGTCTTCTACATTTTTGACAAGAGTGATAGTGATGCTTAAAATAAAAAATATCCAATAAATCAAGCCATGATAAAGAATATTGATGATAGGAGTGTAGGCTTCAGGCTTAAGCTTCATTATAGCTACTCGGAGGCATACGGAAGCCATGGAGGAGTGGACGGTAGGCTGCTCCTGCTCACTTGGCCTGATGTGTATTAGAGAAAGTTGGCAGAAACACGCAGGGCTCCTTGAGGGAGAGGACAGGAGAGAAAGGTGTGTCATTGCAGAACAAGAAAGTCCCCACCCATAAACCCAGTTCTTTGCCTCTGAGAGGTGGAGTTCCACCCTGTAAACATCCTCAGTCCTTTTCTTTAACACTTTGTTTGAGAGTGAGAATGGAACTCTCAGCCTACTTGGTGAAGTGAGATTCAGACTGAGTGGGGTCACAGCACAGGGCACTGTCTTGCCTGGCTTTATCTGAGCCAATCACACCTCTACTGGCCATTCTCTGTGGTCTAGCCCCCTTTGTCCAGGAAGAGGAAGAAGAGCCTTGAGGACCGGTCTAGTCAGGTAAGATCAAGTGGCTTGTCACTGGTTCTGCAGAGATGGGTTGATTCTCTATGAACCAATTGCTCCTGAAACCCTAGGCTGAGTTTCTGGTCACCTTCACCACTGACTTGTAGTTTGGTCTAGGTTTGTAGTTTTGCATTACCATGTGAAATTCCCCTATTCTTCCTTACTGTCCAAGGTTGATGAGGTTTGTGGACTAGCAATTTTTAGTCTGTAAAGCCACTTGACATACTTCTCTATATATTGATTTTGATCTTAATTACCCTATAGTGCAGTAGGATGGGTATAATTTTCTCCATTTGGTGGCTTAGTGAACTGAGGCTTGGTCAATTGAAGTGATTTGTTCAAATTTGATCAGCAGGCTAAGGCCAAGATTAGATTGGATTTCTTCTTCCCTCTTCCTCTATTATAGAACCCAGCAGGTCGTACCTTATCCCCAAAAGCCAAAAGAATTGAAAAGCCTTTCTGAACTGTTAAATGATAAACAAAAGGTGATTATTTCTTTGCAGGTAGTTTGAGAGAGTTATTTTTTAATTCATCTGAGGGAAATTTTATAATGACATATAGGTCCCATCAAACGGGGCTGTTTTTAGAGGACAAATGGGAGGGTGTATGTAAAGGGGAGCTGTAAACTGAAAAGTGATAGGCAAATGAGACGATGCTGACTACTTTGAGCCTGAGACATCCTCCAGATCTCTGTATAAGCAGATTTTAATTCGGGGCTAAATGACACTCTCCAAATGTCAGAGGCAGCGTAGTGAGGCACGGATCATACAGGCCCCGGGGAAATGTTTCAGCTTTTCAGTCATACGGTGGTATGTAGAAAAGCAAATTTCAATGGGGGGTAAACACCCCCAAATCCTTTCAAATTGACTCATGCAATTTCCTCTCTTTTGACAGCTATCATCATATCTCATTGTTCTACAGTTTTAAGGCGAGCTCATCTTCAGTTATTATGTAGTTTACTTTTTAAGATGCTAATTTTAGCTATCGTTTTTTCTTTTTATGCTCAAAAGGTTATATCATTCTTAGTTGTGGAAGGAAATGTTTCCTCTGTGTGTGTATGTGTGCGCGTGTGTGTGTATGTGTCTGAGTTTATTATGACAGTGCTAATATTCATCCCATGGGACCACCATAAATGCAGTGGGTTGTAATGCTGCATAATCTTTGGCAGACATATATATATATATACATATACATATTGAAATGGAGTCTCACTCTGTCACCCAGGCTGAAGTGCCATGGTGTGATCTTGGCTCACTGCAACCTCTGCCTCCCAGGTTCAAGCGATTCTCCTGTCTCAGGCTCCTGAGTAGCTGGGATTACAGGCATGTGCCACCATGCCCAGCTAATTTTTGTATTTTTAGTAGAGACAAGGTTTCACCATGTTGGTCAGGCTGGAACTTCTATATATTCTTAGTGCCTTTCTGGCTGTAAGAATCCTAAAGAAATCATTTAATTTGTTACCTTATTCGAAAGAGAGAAACTGAGGCCCAGGAAGATAAGTGATATGGACAAGTCACTCAGCCAGTATCACTGGAGTTGTAAGTCACATATGGGTCTCTTACTCTTTCACTGCCCACGATGTGTAGTGAATGATGACGGGTATCCCAAGCAGAAGCATTAGCCGTGTCATTTTGGAGGCTGTACCCAGATGTCCTTTAAGGTTTCTTCCAATTAAAAGTTGTAGGGCACTTAGACCTTTGCTTAGCATCTCCTGGAGATGGTATCATGTTCTTTAGAGCAGGGAACTTTGTCAGAGAAGCCTCTTTCTTTATTGACTTGGTTCTTTTGGAATATTTGTTTCAGCCAAATGTTGGAACTGCTCCTTAGGTGTAAGATGGGGAGATAGGCAAGAAGTTGTGGCATCCTCATTTTCTTCAGCCCGTCTGGATTTTTGTATCTTCTGGGATCTTTGTAAAGAAGTGTCATTCAGTTTAATACCTTTCAAACTTGAGGTGATTTTTTACTCAACGTTTTTGAATCTAATGGCAGCATCAAGCCTGAGATTTCATTCACTCCAGAGGTCACAGAGCGGCAGCCACAGGTGAATCTAGCATGCAGTTGTGCTTTGTTTGTGCTGCCATGTTAAACAACATAAAACTAGTTCCAAAGTATTTGGTATCTAGGAAATTTCCTGTAAAAATTCCAGATGTCTTTTTTTCAGGAAGATCAAGAGATCTGGTAATAATGGACCCACATCCTCACATGGATAACACCTGGCTGGAGGCTGGGCAGCATATTCTTCCTGGAGATAGAACATGCTTTCCCCAGTACTCCCCAGCTCCCATTGTACCTGATTTAGGCTACCAAGTGTTTGAAATTTCCACTTCTGATCTCTTCCAACCTCTTAGGTATTAGGATTCCTTTCATTCATTCTCTTTCAAGGGAAACCTAGTTCTAGCTACCTAATGACAGATCAATGGCACCAGGGAAGAGGTGAAGTTAATTCTTTGTCCCTAACCTCTTACTATGTAAGAGGTAGAGGATATATGATGACTGCAGCAGAACATACTGTTGACTCTAATACCTACTCAGGATATTTTCTTCAGCTAGCTATTAAAACTCAGTGACTTGAATGATAAAGTATTAAGCAAGATGACACTGCTGCAGCATAATATTTAGGTACCTATGACAGAGTAGGAAGGACCATTGATACTTGAAGGTTAGGTATTCCTCTTTACTCAATGGATCAACGGCACAAAAACAAGAAAAGAAATTATTATGTATGATAGTACATGGATAGCAATAGAATGCCCTGTTTCCAAAGAATCCAAATTGCTGAAATCCTGGAAACTAGCTTAATGATATGTTTTCTATTATTCACTCACTCATATAATAATTGATCTCTTACAGTGTAAGTTTAGGGATTTAGGGGTAAAGAGTAGAGACCTTTTCTCAAAGGGGCTTACCATCTACTATTGAAAATGGGTACACAAATAACTATAAGGCAAGACAAAATATGATAAATATTGCAAGATGAAGAGGAAAACAAATGTTGAGGTCTAACAAAGAAGAGATTTATGGCAACTAGGTAGGTTACCATCAGATATAATTGTAAGGATGAACTGGAACTTGAACTGGGCTTTGGACCAATAGACATGAGAAGAGTTTTCAACAAGAGAAGAGTTTAAGTAAACTCCCAAGTCAATACTCTCTGAAGTATATTTGAAGGGTAGAAAGCATTTCTGTGACTAAATATAGGGCCAGTGGAACTGAAGTGGAATAAGGCTGTAAATCTGGATCTTCACCAGATCTTGGATGCTGAGTGGTAGGCTCAGGGTTTCAGATCAGGCACAACATGGTGTATTTGATGAGCATTACAGCTATTGACCAGACATTAGTTCATAGTTACTAGCTCATTGTCATCTGAGTTCATAAGTCGGCAGTGACAGAACATCTGTGTAGGTACACCTTAGCTCTACATTAGGTTTTTCAGAAGCAACAGAAAAAAGAACAGGATTGAGCACTTATATGAATGCAATAGACAGTATCATGCTAAGTGAGTAAGGCAAGGTGGTGCTATACAGTGGAATTAGAAAGGTAGATAAAAATATTTTAAAATTACATTAAGCAACCTATAAGAATCATTCAAAAATATGGAAAAGATTTCTCTCTCTCAAGAAAATCTATTGCTCTGGGTTATCTGAATGTTACAAAAGTGATGATACACAGCTGAGTTCTTAACTCGTGGAATGTGGCGAGTTTTTAAAGTATCTAACCTTTGTCCTTCAGTCTGCGAAGCAGTCACTCTATAAGGAACAGTTATAAAAGTTTCTTGGATGTACTGACCCTGGATTCCTTCACTGTAAACATTACTGAAAAAATCATACATATATGCATGCTCCGCTACGTTACACAGTATTCCTGATAGATGAAGGGAAAGTTCATGTCTTGCAAAGGGCTACACTGGTCACCAGAGCAATATTTGCACAACTCCAAACCCCAAGGTATTTTATAAAGAACCAAACCTTTCTCATTTCCATGTGCATGGTTGTGTGTGGGACTGGCTTAGTATTGTACTTGTATCTCAGAGTTCCGTGCTTCAAGAGAGGCATGTTGGTGATGTGACACAGAGTAAAATGAGGCATTTGAACAAGTTTCATTCATTTTAAACTATTTATTGAACAATGGTTCACTTTAAATATCTATTCAAGTTTTATTCATTCAAAATTATTGAATATCTGTTCTAAGTTTTGGAAAGAAAATTTTATCTTTTCTAAAACCCCATAAGTAGTTCTGGTAATAACAGCAGTGAACAAAAATAATAATCTCTTTCTTCAAGGAGCTTACATTTATAGTGAGACAGAAAATAAACAAAACCATGCAGTAAAATATGTAATATATGAGACATGGAGAACAATAGAACACAGAAAGAGGGTAGAAACTTATGGAGACCTAGGTTTTGGAGAGGGTGCCTAGGGTGGAATGAGGCACTATTTGAGTAAAGAACTTAGGGATATGAAGGAGTCAGCGAAGCACTGATCAAGGGAACAGTATTCCAGACAGCTGGAACAGGAAGTGCAAAGGCCTTGAAGCAAGACTTGCCAGCCTGGCATCTTTGAAGAATAAGGCATAGATTGAACTGAGTGGAAAGATCTTTGGATTTTGAGATGAAGTTAGAGGTTAGATGACAGTGGAGTGAGAACAGGGAAAAGTGATAATGCAGGATCCTATAAGACACAATAAGGACTTTGACTTTCATTCTGATTGAAATAGGAGCTATTTGCAGATTTGAGCGGAGGAATGACATGATCTGACTTATGTTCCAAAGGCGTCCTTCTGTCTGTGTGTTGAGAATAGATGAGGGTGAAGTGAGGAGGGAGGTGGCAGAAGCAGAGAGATTCTTAGGGAGTTATTGCTATCATCCAGATGAGTGATGTGGAAGCTTTGATGAGGATGTAGTTGGTAGTGCGAGGATAAGAATGTTTGAATTCTAGTGGTTGATATTACACATTGATATGGTTCTAGTGGTTGATATGACACATTTTCCCCAAAATGTGTTTGAATTAAGGATAAGAATGAGGGATAATGAGACAGATAAGTCAAGTATGACACCACAGTTTCACCTGAGCAACAGGTAGAAAAGAGTGGCCTTTATTTGAGATGGAGAAGATGGTGAGATGAACAGGTTTTTGAAGGAGTATTAGGTGCTTACTTATAGACAGGTTAAGTTTGAAATGTTAAGTTGGGAGTAAATGTATAAATCTAGTATTCAGTGAGGATATCAGAGTCAAAGATAAAAATGGGAATAATATATAAATATATATTTATATATATGGCATTCACAGCAATTAAATCGAATGAGGTAATCAAAGGAGTTAGTATAGATAGAAAAGAGAAGAGGTTTATGGACTGACTTCCAGGATGCCGAATGTTTGAGGTTAGAGAGGTGAAGTGAACCCAGTCAGTGGTGTACCAAATGGGAAGGGGGTGGTGAAAGTGGCCCCATGACAGCCGAGAGGGGTATTGTATCACTGAAATCACTTACAATCTTTTTTTTTCCATACTGCTGGTAAAGACACATCTGAGACTGGGCAATTTATGAAAGAAAGAAGTGTAATGGACTTACAGTTCCATGTGTCTGAGAAAGCCTCACAATCATGATGGAAAGCAAGAAGGAGCAAGTCATGTCTTACATGGATGGCAGCAGCCAAAGAGAGAGAGCTTTTGCAGGGCAACTCTCTTTCTAAAACCATCAGATAAAATGAGACTTATTCACTATCATGAGAATAGCATGGGAAAGACTTGTCCTCATGATTCAATTACCTCCCACTGAGTCCCTCCCATAACACACAGGAATTCAAGATGAGATTTGGGTGGGAACAGAGAAGCCATATCATTCTACCGCTGGCCCCTCCAAAATCTCATGTCTTCCCATTTCAAAATTAATCATTCCATTCCCAAAAGTCTCCCAAAGTCTTAACTAATTCCAGCATTAACTCAAAAGTCCACAGTCCAAAGTCCCATCTGAGACAAGGCAAATCTCTTCCACCTATGAGCCTGTAAAATCAAAAGCCAGTTAGTTACTTCCTAGATACAATGGGGGTACAGATATTGGGTAAATACAGCCATTCCAAATGGGAGAAATTGGCCAAAACAAAAGGGCTGCAGGCCCCATGCATGTCCAAAATCAAGGAGGGCAGTTAAATCTTAAAGTTCCAAAATGGTCATGCTGATGCAAGAGGTGGGTTCCAATGGTCTTAGACAGCTCCACTCATGTGGCTTTGCAGGCTACAGCCTCTCTCCCAGCTGCTTTCATGGACTGACATTGAGTATCTATGGCTTTTCAAGGTGCACAGTGCAAACTGTCAGTGGATCTACAATACTGTGGTCTGGAGGACAGTGACCCTCTTCTTACAGCTCCACTAGGTGGTGCCCCATTAGGGACTCTATGTGGTGATTCAGACCCTACATTTTCCTTCCACACTGTCCTAGCAGAGGTTCTCCATGAGAGCCCCACCCCTGCAGCAGACTTCTGACTGGACATCTAGGCATTTCCATACATTTTCTGAAATCTAGGCAGAGGTTCCCAAACCCCAATTCTTGACTTCTGTGTACTGGCAGGTTTAATCTCAAGTGGAAGCTGCCAAGGCTTGAGGCTTGCACCCTCTGAAGCCATGGTCTGAGCTCTATGTTGGCCCCTTTCAGCCATGGCTGGAGTGGCTGGGACATAGGGCATGAAGTCCCTAGGCTGCACACAGCATGGGGACCCTGGGCCTGGCCCACAGAATCACTTTTTCCTCTTAGGCCTCCCAGCCTGTGATGAGAGGGGCTGCTGTGAAGACCTCTGACATGCCCTGGAGATATTTTTCCCATTTTCTTGGTGATTAACATTTGGCTCCTCATTACTTACCCAAATTCCTGCAGCCAGCTTGAATTTCTCGTCAAAAAATGGAATTTTCTTTTCTATTGTAGTCAGGCTGCAAATTTCCCAAACTTTAATGCTCTGCTTCCCTTATAAAACTGAACACCTTTAACAGTACCCAAGTCACATCTTGAATGCTTTGCTGCTTATAAATTTCTTCTGCCAGATGCCCTAAATCATCTCTCTCAAGTTCAATATTCCACAAATCTCTAGGGCAGGGGTGAAATGCCAACAGTCTCTGTGTTAGAATATAATGAGTCAACTTTGCTCCAGTTCCCAACAAATTTCTCATCTCCATCTGAGACCACCTCAGCCTGGACAGACCCTATTGTTTATATTATTATTATCAACATTTTAGTCAAAGCCATTCAACAAGTCTCTAGGAAGTTCCAAACTTTCCCACATTTTCCTGTGTTTTTTGAGTCCTCAAAACTGTTCCAACTTTTGCCTGTTACCCAGTTCCAAAGTTACTTCCACATTTTTGAGTATCTTTTCAGCAGCACCTTACTCTACTGATACCAATTTACTATATTAGTCCGTTTTCACACTGCTGACAAAGACATACCTGAGACTGGGCAATTTATGAAAGAAAGAGGTTTAATAGACTTACAGTTCCATTTGGCTGGAAAATCCTTACAATCATGGTGGAAGGCAAGGGGGAGCAAGTCACATCTTACATGGTTGGCAGCAGACAAAGAGAGAGAACTTGTGCTGGGAACTCCTCTTTTTAAAACCATCAGATCTCCTGAGACTTGTTCACTATCACAAGAACAGCATGAGAAAGACCTGTGCCCATGATTCAATTACCCCCCACTGGATTCCTCCGACATGGGAATTCAAGATGAGATTTGGGTGGGGACACAGCCAAACCATGTCAACAACATTGGAAGTCAACTAGTATAATTTATTTTACTCTTTAGTTACAAATTCATAAGCTTGCATAGTTGATGTGTCCATTTTGAAAATTTTACATCATTACTCTTACCTATTAATCCTCAATAGTATCTGTAATGAATAACTCTTGCTAAGCAGTAAGACAAAGAAGATGAAACTAATAAAAGTGTCTGCTTATACATGCACACTCCAACTTTCCAATCTCATGACTTAAAGAAAAGTAGTCCACATTAAAACAAATACAGGACTAACATATTTTAAACAGTTAATTTAAAATTAAATTATAAAGCCCTCTATTAACCTGTGAGAAAATGGACCTTCATGTATTCTACTGAAACTTAAATTGGAGTAACATTATGCTGGGGGAGGAATTTGGTCATATATACCAAGATTCTTAAATCTACATCCTCTTTGAGCCAGCATTCCCACTTTTGGAAATTTATACTGAAAAAGAAATTAAGGCTTATAAAAAGTTTTACCTACAAGAATGCTCAGTGCATAGTCATTACAAAAGGCAAGTAAAAAGGAAGCAATATGAATAATTAACAATAGAAATTAAATAATAGAACCCTATATAGCCACTATTATGTCATTATAGGAATTTATTTATTTCCAGCTTTATTGAGGTATAATTGACAAATAATAATTATACATCTTTATGGTGTACAATGGGATGTTTGACATATGTATACATTGTGAAATGATTACTGAAATCAAGTAATTAACATATCATCACCTCACTTAGTTATAATTTTTGTGTGTGTGGTGAGAACATGTAACATATATTATCTTAGCAATTTTCAAGTAAAGGAAAATTTTTAACTAAGTAGAGTAGTGACTACTACTACTAGTGAAAGGCTTGGAAACAAAGTGACTTTTGATCAACTTACAGCATTATCAGTTACTGTGTGACCCTGGGCAACTTCCTTAAACTTCTTAGCTTCAGTCTCTTAATCTGTAAAATGAGGATAATTATAGTACCTGAACCACGGGGCTATGATGAGTTTGAAATGAGCCAGTGCAGATAAAACCAAGTGTATGGCTGATGTAAATGCTTTGTAAGTATTGCCACCATTGTCAGTATTGGTATCCTTTTATGTATCAAGTCTAAAAGGCAGTTTATGAAACAACACTTATAGCATAACTCCATTGTTGAAGTAGAAAAATGATATTATGAACAGATAAATGTAGAAAAAGTCTTCAAGTATATACACAAAAGTTATTTACTTTCATTTTTTCCTGTATAGTAGTTTTAAGGGAAGATTTCTTTTTCCTTCTTTTGCTTTCATGTATGGTCTACAACATAATGAGAAAAATGAGGCCAAATAATTATTAAGATCAATCTAACTAAAGGAACGTTTACCAATGCAGTAGCTCTCTGCCTGTGTTATCACTGTTGTCCTCATTAAATTCTCTCCATACCGTCATCATCAAGGCCACATACCCTGCAGTTGACAATGTTAGACTGATTATGTTCTTCTTATTCCTCTGACCTTGTCCTTCTGCCATCCCCTGCATGGTGTACATCATAAACATTTATTAAGTATCTATTCTCTTCAGAACACTCAATATTAGCAGCAGGGGTGAGATTCAAAACAGCAGAGAGGATGGGATCTCACCTAATGGAGCTTATAGTAGTTTCCTTGGAGATAAAAGGCACTTACCTTGGTGTGCACGTATTGTTTCTTCTTGTTGTGGAAGTCTGTCTGTCCCAGTGGGTCTGGTGGCTAGGGAAAGCTTATTAAGGAGGTAGGAAGGCTCAATATCATTCTTTGGTGGACTTTAAAAACCAAGTGCTTTTTTATTAGAGTGGGGGTTTCTCCATGTTGGTCAGGCTGGTCTGTCTCAAAAAAAAAGAAAGTGCATTTTTATGTATAGTGATCTCTGACCTGGATGTAGCCCTTCCAAGAACCTTGTGTCACTATTATCTTTGATGAGTTTTTCTTCTATGATTACCTGCTTACCTGTCGCCTTTGAAGATGCCAGCTTGGGTAACCTTTTCTCTTTTTTTGAGATCTAGTCTCACTTGCTTACCCAGGCTGGCAGGAGTACAGTGGCACACTCACGGCTCACTGCAGCCTTAACCTCCCAGGCTGAAGCAATCCCCCCTCCTCAGCCTCTCAAGTAGCTGGGACCATGGGAACATGCCACTCCAGCTCGCTCCTTTTTTTTTTTTTTTTTTTTTTTTTTTTTTTTTTTTTTTTTTTTTTTTTTTTTTTTTTTTTTTTTTTTTTTTTTTTTTATAGATGGGGTTTTGCCATGTTGCCCAGGCTGGTCTAGAACTCCTGGGCTCAAGTGATTCCCCAACCTCAGCCTCCCAAAGTGTTGGGTTTACTGGCATAAGCCACTGCACCCAGCCTGTCTCAGTCCTTTGAAACAATATTTTAGACTTCTTAAAAAATTTTTTTATTATACTTTAAGTTCTCGGGTATATGTGCAGATCGTGCAGGTTTGTTACATACGTATACACGTGCCTTGTGGTGGTTTGCTGCACGCATTGCTCCATCGTCTACATTAGGTATTTCTCCTAATGCTATCCCTCCCCAATCCCCCTACCCCCTGCTACTCCTCCTCTAGTCCCCCACCCCCAGGCCCCAGTGTGTGTTGTTCCCTTTCCTGTGTTTATGTGTTCTCATTGTTCAACACCCACTTATGAGTGAGAACATGCAGTGTTTGGTTTTCTGGTCTTGTGTCAGTTTGCCGAGAATGATAGTTTTCAGTTTCATCCCTGTCCCTGCAAAGGACATGAACTCATCTTTTTTCATGGCTGCATAGTATTCCATTGTGTATATGTGCCACATTTTCTTTATCCAGTCTATCATTGATGGGCATTTGGGTTGCTTCAAGTCTTTGCTATTGTGAACAGTGCTGCAGTAAACACATGTGTGCATGTGTCTTTATAACAGAGTGATTTATAATCCTTTGGGTATATACCCAGTAATGGGATTGCTGGGTCAAATGGTATTTTTAGTTCTAGATCCTTGAGGAGTTGCCACACTGTCTTCCACAATGGTTGAATTAAGTTTTTTCCCCATCAATTCTAAGGATTATGTATGCCCAATGCAAAGAACACTGGAAAATGTAGAAAGCTATAAAAAAAAAAAGGTAAAAATAATCCAGGAGCCAGTGACCCAGAGATAATATTCCTAACATTTTATTGCATGTGTTTCCAATACAAACGTGAATGTTTTTAAATATGATAGTCTATAAATTATATTTTGTTTCATAATAATATATCTTTTGGTGTCAAAATCTGTCAATAGAATTATTCTACAAGATCTTTTTTTTTTTTTGAGATGGAGTTTCACTCTTGCCGCCCAGGCTGGAGTGCAGTGGTGCAATCTTGGCTCATCACAACCTCCTCCTCCCGGGTTCAAGTGATTCTCCTGCCTCAGCCTCCAGAGTAACTGGGATTACAGGCATGACCCACCATGCCCAGCTGATTTCATATTTTTAGTAGAGACGAGGTTTCTCCATGTTGGCCAAACTGGTCTCGAACTCCCGACCTCAGGTGATCCGCCCACATAGGCCTCCCAAAGTGCTGGGATTACAAGCATACGCCACAGCGCCTGACCCTCTACAACATCTTTTATACCTTCTGCTTCCAGAGATAACCCCCCTTTAACACTTTACCATGTTAATTTCTAACATTTTCTTTGCTTATTTGTATATTCTTCAAGATTTGAAAAACCATATGGTATGTATAGTTTAGGACCCTACTTTTTCAGATAACTTTATTCTGTAGATTTTTACTTGTCATTTGTCTTTAAAAATATGATTTCCAAGGATTGTATTACACTCCATGATAGATGTGCATACATCGTGTGATACAATAAGTACCTTTAATTTAAAATATCTCCAGTTTAAATTTGATGCTTAAGTTATTAATGCTTCTACTAGGCTCTAAGGTTTAGGCAACAAGTTCTTTTTAAAAAATTTATCTTTGAATTGTAGGTGCATAGTCAATAGACAAAGATAAAATATTTCTTTTACATGAGATAAACACTAAATGAAAGTTTTCACTATGTAAAGAAATCCAGAAAGCCATGACTGGGTTATTTCATGAACTGGAGAAAAGTCAATGATGACCCAAAGTGGCGTGATTGGTGAGAGTGAGAGGGGAATTTTCCTAGGATTGACCAATTCTAGCTGGAAATTTTCCCAGGCTAGGAAGGGTGGTCCTCTCTGAAGTGCTGATCTCATTGCTTGGAGAGAACAGCTAATGAAACCAGACAGAAAGTCCCGACCATTCAGTGTTTTTTTCCTTGTTGAATTAAAACAAAACAAAACAAAAACCAGTAACTGGTCCTTTCTGATTTCCTACCCTTGGTGCTCCTAAAGATGCAATTTTCTACAAACATTTAACCATGAACTAGCAACTTTTGACTTATAGTAGGATAAGATGATAAACATAAGTGTATTGCAGTTCTTTTAGTCTTATTGCTTTTGGTATTTGACCTGTTTTATAAGTGACCTGTAAGAGCTCCATCTTGTATTAGAATGAGGGCTCCACACTAGGCCTGCGTCCTAGACCAGCATAATTAGAGAGAAAATTAAGGGGTGGGGGCAAGTAGTTCAATATTCTCCTAGTAGATATGGAAAAAAAAGATAGACAAGGAGGAAATGGATTATACCTGAATCTGGGTTTCCTGATGCCTATTTTTTTCAGGGATTCCGCACTATCACTAGATTTCACATATTCTGCTCACAAGTGTTCAGATTCCTCTGGCATAGATTCAGTCAACTCTTAGACTTTAAATGGTTTTGAAATACAACCATATTTTCTAGACCTTTAGATTCATCTGTTCATCTAATTCTTTTTTTTTTTTAATGGAGTCTCACTGTCACCCAGCCTGGAGCAGAGTGGTGCCATTTTGGCTCACTGCAACCCTTGCATCCCGGGCCCGAGTGATCCTCCCACCTCAACCTCCTGAGTAGCTGAGATCACAGATTCGCACCACCACACCTGGCTAATTTTTGTATTTTTGGTGGAGAAAGGGTTTCGCCATGTTGCCCAGACTGGTCTCAAACTACTGGGCTCAAGCCATTCTCCTATCTTAGCCTCCCAAAGTGCTGGGATTACAGGCATAAGCCACCCCAGCCAAGTTCACCTAATTCTTATACTGTCCTGCAAGATGTATGGATCTACTTGATATTTGAGAAAACTGAGGCTGAGGGGTTTATATTGCCACTCAAACTCAGGTAGCTGGTAAGTTGCAGAGCCTGGATTCAAGCTCAAGTTTTTTTTGACTCCAGAGCTTCCTCTAATATGCTGGTCTATTTTCTGATAAAGGTATTGATTGCATGAAATCAATCAATTTTTATCTGTACTAATCCTTATCCATTATCTTCTGAAAGGGTTGACTTAATTAATTCTCCAAACATTTGTGTCTTTGAGTTGTAGTGAGTAATCCTGATATATCATCCCCGATGTATTTAAACAAAAAGTCAAGACATATTTCAGGCTCCAATGGAGGAAGTTATAAAAAGTTGTCTGGTTCAGTAAATGATTGGCTGAACTCCCAAATGGAGTAAAAGCTCAAAAACTTAAAGAAACAAGAATTAAACTTTTGGAAAAGTCAAAGAAATAAAAACAAAAGAAAAAGAAAAAAAGAAAACCTTGTTCAATGTAATGTAAGTAATGTTACCTCTACTAGAGAACAGATGCATTTCAAGGAGAAGAACTGACAACAGAAGATTCATTTGAGAGTTAACAGACATGAAGAACTTCAGGGATGTGTAGTAGGACATGGATTCCCTTTGACCAGGCATTTTCTTTTGACTTCTTCTCAGAGAAAGTTGGGTTGTACTATGACTTCTAACCCATTTGGCACAATGAAGGGGTAAAGGTGGAAAGTATTTTACTCTGTTTTGTTTCAGTCCAGCATTTTTGAGCCTGGCTTGTATTGGGGCCCACGCTCTAGGTCAGATGGGTGTGGAATCACTCCTCTGGATAGCCTGCCTTTACTAGTCTGTCTCCCAGCCCTATGTTTAAAACAGTCACTGCCATCTCTCCCTTTTCCTCCTCCACATCACTTGCTGTGGTCTTTTGCTGTAAGACTAGACCTTCTGCCAAGCCCTGTCTAGTTCATCTATAACTAAGCGCTTTGTTCTCAGAAGATCTGTTCATTGAAGTGCATTGGACTTATCTCTAAGCAAACATTCCTCCCTCCCTTTTTCCTCGTACAATTTACATAACAGGTTTGTAACTTCTTGGCCTGCATAGCACTTTCATAACGTCTTAGATAAGCCTTGCCCAAGAGACACTGTCTGTCTCCATTCCTCAGAACTTCTTTTGACTTTGTTTCCTGTATGGAGCCTTTGCATATCAGTGGGCAGATAAAAGTCATTGACCAATAACCCAATTATCTGGGTACAAGAGATAGTCTCTATTTGGGCATTAATTTTCATCTTGTTCTGACTTTTGCTTTTGGAAATTTTCTGAAAGCAAAACAATACATTTTCTGTAAAAAATATAATTTTTTCCCTTGATGGTGAAAGAGAAATCTGTAAAAAGAAAATGTAGGCACCTTTTAGATTTTTGAGTATTTTACTAGAACAAATACTATTTTTTTCATTTGATACTCTTTATAACATTTTCATTGTAAAAAATTAGAAAAGATAATTTTAAAAACTATACTCTCACTACTCAGAGAAAATTAATGTGAACATTTTGGTGATATCCTTGTAAATTATACATATATATATTATTTTGTAAAAACTATGATCATGCTATGTCCTTTTTATAGCTTGATTTAAAAAAATGCCATAGATATCTTTCTATTATATTTGCATAATGTTAGTTATAATGGCTATATAATATTCTACCTAAACTACATTTAGATAGTTGCCAATTTTCTGATATTATAAATAAATTATAAATAAAATAGAATTTAGAATTTTTATTTAAAAAAACATTGGAATAAGGGATATACTTGGATTTGCCACCAGAAGATGATAAAAAAATCTAGCTGGAAAGGTCACTTATTTCAAATGATTCCTCTCTTTTCACATGTTCAAATATACCAGAATAGCTTGTGATAATGTGCTGGCTAGCCCTATTTATATCATGAGACATAAATCTACAGTTAGTTAACATTATTAGTTATCTAAAGTAACATTCTTCAAGATATCTGTCCTGGATGGGGTATTGAACTAGCACATGAGGCCTCTCCTAAATTGAAGATTCTATATTCTGTCACTTCCAAAAGGAGAGTTAGTTTTAGCTACTCTCTGTAGCATTTTTGAGTAAGTGTATCCACTGGTTAGGCTTTTGTGGGAGAACTACAGAGATTCACAGTCAAACACTAATGGCGTTTGGAGCCTGACGTTACCTATTTTAGGTGGGATGGAAGAAAAGAAGTAAGGAATAATATTAAGTGGAAATAGTTCAGATTATTATAGATTGCTGTAGCCCATTTAAAAGGAAAGATAGAGCTTTTCTCATAGTTAACAGGAAATATACTTTAGAAACATGTCAGACATTTAGGTGATCTCTTTAAGTACTATGCGATGTCATTGATGAAGTTCTTAGATGCAGAGTTACTGCCAAACATTAGTGTTATGAATTAACCCACTTCTGGTGAGACCTATACCAAAAGAAAAGCTCTAAGGAGTAGTTAGACTTATCCATTCACTTGAATTTCTCTATTCACAAATAGGACATATTATGTAAGTCGCAGATGTTCTTTCACTGCCTTTATGTTCTGAAATAATTCTTTAGAGGCAGAAATTGACATAGTAAGTATGTTCACAGGTGATGTGGGCAGCATCAAATTCTGGCCCTGTGAGCTTCATTTTCCACCTGGTCCGCTGGCCTTCTGGGAAGAATTGACACATCTCTGGTCTGAGCACATTGCCTTTCCTCCCAGCCACCCCCCACATCTTGCAAAAAATATTGACTTCATCCAGATAAACGAAAGCTTTCCCTAAAATCACTGGGCAGCCTCGCTTTCTCTTCGGCAACCTTCAGGAACTGCCAACAGCCTCTGCACAGATATTATTTTATTTTATTGCCTGATACTTCTATGATAATAATGCTAACAGCTCTTCAAAAGATGCAGGATCAAGGCACTTCATCATCTACCAAGTACTTTCACAACTTTTTTCATTTAACTTTCACAAAAATTGTATAAAGTAAGCAGGTCTGACATCAATGTGTATATTTTTATAGATAAAGTTGAGAGGTATGATTACAATATACATGTACATTTAATACATAAAGATGGCATTACCAACCACTCTTTATAATGAGGGTTTTGATTAATCTTTCCCTGATCCATATTCCTACTTCCCTCTTAGCTGCTTTGTGATTGAGTCATACATTTACAGAAAGGATGATCAAAACCAAACATCATCCCTTCGCAATGAACCAGCTTTAAGATAAATATTCACAGAAGCAAGGAAATATGAATATCACAGGTAACCCTTTAGTTTTCTCAGGACACTTACTGTCTATTCTGGCTGATTTTGGTCATTGCTTTTTCAGTAGTTGTAGCAGTTCACATGTAAATATACATCTACTCTTACTTTCAAATATTATGGCTGTATTTATGCACATATGCTCATATATAATTATATTTTCTTATATACACATATTTTTATTGTTTTGCTTTCTTACAGAAATACAGAAAAATAAAAGACCATTTGTGACAGATGTTATTGTTCTTCAGCAGTCTTTAAATCTAACTACTTTAGCAGGAAATACGAAAGTATTTTTTAGTTTTCATTCTTTAGCGTTCTTAACTGTCCACTTTTCTTAAATCATCTTAGAATGAATCTGAATATTATTCTTAAAACAGAACTACTTCCCTCTTTCCATACTCGTGCTCTGACCTTTAATTCTTTAATGAGAGCTACCCCTGTTGTTTTTGCTCTCTTGCCTTTTCTCTCTCTCTGGGTGGAGCTCGCTGGACCTATTTAAATCTTCCTTGCATCTTGTAGAACAGGCTGAATTCCAGATGGTAACATCCTAACTTAGGTGGAGTAGAAATGGGTCAAAGTAGCCTTAGAATGATATTATTTGAATGCCTTCTTGCATCTAATTATTTTCTCTGATTCGGTGTCTTGTTTAGCATTCAGCATTTTAGGAGCTTAATGTATGTTTCATCATTAAAACACAAATTATCCTTCAGTTACAGTGCCCTACAAGATGAGAAGTTAGCTGTGTCTGTTTTTAGGACTTAGGCTCTCCTTCCTGCCATTTATGTTACATTTTAGAGACCTGTTAATTTGGAAGTCAGGTTTAGAAGAAAGAATTCAAATCTTCTCTTGTAAGTTGTGGTCTCTTGTTTCGTAAGACCTGAAGAGAGAAGCTTTTTTAGCTAAATTTCCTTTGCGTTTTCCGTCAGGGATGCTCCATGTAGAAATATTTATTACTGATTAATTTGTTCAGCTAATACATAATGAATGCTTTCTATGTGCTCTACTTGGTGCTAAGGATACCACAGCAAGTAAAATCTGGTCCCTATCAACAAGGAGCTCAGGTACTAGTGAAGAGGATGTGAAAGTTAAGGCAAGCTAACAGGTAGTTGTAATACAGTATGATTAGTACTCAGTAGGCAAAAATTAGAAAGAGTGAAACTTAAGGGACATGAATTAGAAGGTCTTTATAATGAGCCTCAAGAGATAAAATAACTTTTGGTCATTGATAAATGAGAATTTACTCCTGTCATTCTGTTAATTGCTTTCTGATTGTTTTATGTATCCTGTGTTTCTTTCTTTCTCTTTTATTGTCTATCATTGTGGCTTGTTTTCTGTCATTATGAGATTTGCTTCTTTTTTTCTTTCTTTTTTGGAATATCTGTTCTACCAGTGAGTTTTATGCTTTTGATGTTTTCCTAGTAATGATTATTATCTTTTTGTCTCCAGTTGCAGGACTCCCTTAAGCATTTCTCATAAGGACAATATAGTGGTGATAAATTCTGTTTTAGTTTGTCTAGGAAATACTTTGTTTTCACTTTATTTCTGAATGATAATTTTGCTGGGTATAATATTTCTGGCTGTCAATAATTTCCTTTTAGAACTTTGACTATATCATCTTCTTTTCTCCCTGCTTGTAAGGTTTCTGCAGAGAAATCTGCTGTTAGTCTTACAGGGATTCTCATATGTGACTTGATGTTTTCATCTTGCTGTGTTTAGAATTCTCTCCTTGTCTTTGACATTTATTTATTTATTTATTTGAGATGGGATCTTGCTTTGTCACTCAGACTGGAGTGCAGTGGCATGATCCCAGTTCATTGCAAACTTGAACTTCTGGGCTCAAGCAATGCTTCCACCTCAGCCTCCTGAGTAGGTGGGATTATAGTTGCATGATTCCATGCTCAACTACTTTTTAATATTTTGTGGAATTCAAGCCTTGTTGCATTGCCAAGATCATCTTTGACTTTTGATACTTAAACTATATTGTGCTTCACAATGAACCCTTTTGGATTTAGTCTATTTGGATACTTTTTTGCTTCCCAGATTTAAATATGCATATCTCTTCACAGATTTGGGACGCTTTCAGCTATTACTGTATTAGATAGGTTTTCTATACACTTTCCCTTCTCCTTTCTTTCTGGAACTTCCATGATACAAATATTTGTTTGCTTATTGGTGTCCATAAGTCTTGTAAGCTTTATTCACACCTTTTCATTCTTATTTCTTTTTTTTCTCTGACTAAAGAATTTCAAATTACCTATCTACTAGTTCAGAGACTCTTCTGCTTGATCAAGTCTGCTATTGAAGCTCTCCATTTTATTAATCAACTTATTCAGAATACTGCAGGATTTCTATTTGCTGCTTTATATATGTCTACTATCTCTGTGCAATTTCTCATTCATACCATGAGTTGGTTTCCTGATTCTGTTGAATTGTCTGTCTGTATTTTTTTGTTTGTTTCTTGTTCCTTAAGAGAATTATTTTGAACTTCTTTTCTGGCAATTCATTTATTTCTCTATTTATTGAGATCTGTTACTAGATAATTATGATTTGTTGGTGGCATCATATTTTCTTGCTTTTTCATGTTTCTTGTACATGCGTTGCTGTCTGTGCATCTGGTCAATCATTTCTTCCAAACTTTCTAGAATGGCTTTCGTAAAGAAAGATTTTCACCTGTTGTTTTTTGCATGCTGGTTGGGAAGGGTATGGTAACTGTTTTTCTGGATAGGTGCAATGGCATGATCTCTGTGCAGCTTTTCTAGCTGTATTCAATGTCAGTAGTAACTGTGGGCACCTCAGTGGCCTAGGCTGTAGAAGTCTGTGATCATGGAAGCATAAGTTGTTAATGTTCTAGACATCAAGGGCTTTGGGGGTTCTCCTCTCCTTGTTTATCCTACAATGGAGAGACTTAATCAAGCAGATCCCTTTTGGTGTCAGTTCTGATGCAGCCTACAAGTAGCTGCAGTGGTGCTAGGTTCCAGGTACAGGTAATCATAGCAGCTGTGATGCAAAGGTCCTGGGCTCAGTGCCACATGAACCTATTGTGACACCTAGGTCTCTGGCTGCAAATTTTCTCTCTTTGGCTGGTTGAATATAAATTGCCACAGAGCCAGGATCTGTGACTCTGACCTCAGTCTCCTAGGAACTTGGACTCAGGGCGCTGGGTCATGGTTGTGATTCTGAGCCTGTCTCTTAGCAGCTTGGGCTCAGGGGGCTGAGTCATGGTTGTGATTCTACCCATGGGTGGGAGCGCACAACACTGGCTTCTCTGTGGGGAAAAAGGAGTGTTCCAGAGGTTTGGACCTGGAGAGCAGAGTATGGCTGCAATTTAGAAACTTGTGCCAATAGGGCTCAGTGGCAACCTGAGTCCCAGGGAATGCGATACAGTGTAGTAGTAGCTATAGACCCTGGGATTTCAGAGCCCAGCAGTGTCTCAGCCCTGTGAGGCCAGGTGCAGTAGCAACAATACCCCAGAATGGTGGAGCATGGCTATTATTTGAGTCCTGGTAGTGGGCAGGTGACAGCATAGTGATAACTTCTCTCCCCAGGAAGAAGGGTGTCTCAGCAGCTAAGACACCACTCTAGTAGGGTAGTCCCACTCCAAGGGTACTAGAGTTATTTGGCCTGTAGAGTGAGGTATCTCAGCTCAGCCAATGGTCTGTTTCCTTGGAACATGGGATGCTATGTCAGCCTAACCCTGAGATGCAAAGTTGCTCAGCTTAA
>PVKP010017062.1:0-10063 GCA_004027715.1 Plecturocebus donacophilus
ATCTATAGTCACAAAAACTCTATGCACTGAGTAGTCTTATTATCCAAATTTTACATATAGGTAAACTGAGGACTGGAGAGGTTAAATAATTTCCCAAAGAGTAACACTTGGTAAGTAAATATGTCTGAAAGGATTTTACAAATGTGAATACATCTTTTGAGATTGGGGTAGATAACTTGTCTACTCTCTCTGGAGTGAAATGCTCTACCCGGCCAGAACTAATTATATGTTTATTTATGTTTGACAATATTTCAGAGGTCACATTATATTTTAATAGTTAATATCTGATTATCCTAGATTATTTGCTGACTTTAAGATTTTGATTGTATTTGTACCACATGGTATATCAGAAAAACTACAAAATATTTTCGTCTTCTCTTAATTATCTAAATTTGAGAGAGGAGATTTGGGGCTTCATGTAGTCTCTCATTCAGGAAATGCTTATTGCTTGAGAAAAATATAGCACAGCATGTGATTTACCATCTGATGGATAGGGCACCTCCCAGAAACTGCCTACTAAGGTCTGATTAAGTTCTCGTATGTGGCTGCATCTTGACCTGAGTCACTGCTTATCGCCACAGGAAGGATAACATCACTTCTCATTACCAGAAATGTTCTGGTATCCACATTTCTCATACTCTACATAGTTTTTCACAGCAAGCACTGAGAGGAAGACATTATTCTATCTCTACAATTCATATTTTCTGTCCCATGATAAATTTATTCCCATAATGATTGACATTGGGAAGGTTAACTCTCTTCAGAGGAAATCCCAAATTTATTGGAATATAGTCTACTTAGAAGAATATGGTCTGCTCAATCCCTCAAGAGAAGAATCATGGACTGTCACACATGGACCTCTTTTCACAATATTACTTTGAAATGAATAAAATAAAATACATAGAATTATAAGAAAACCCAATTATATTAAAATAGAAGGACTTTCAATAAAAAGTCTATTTACACTTTAAATAAAATTTATTTACACTTTAAATAAACAAATACAGTGGTGGCTCTAAGTAAAACCATGATTTCAAAGGAGTGACAAGGTAGATAGCATTTCAAGATTTCTATAGCATTTTTAAAAAGATAATAAGAAAGAATCAAAGAAATACCTATTGACGACAGAGTCATAAGTACCATTAACAGTTTAGAGGTTAGTGAATATATAAATTTTTTCCTGTAAAGTTTAACCAGATTCCAGAATTTGTATCTACAAACTCTTTGAGGATGCTTATGACCTAGATTATAACCTATAACTCTAGTCTAGAGACAAATAAAAGAATCTAGGAACCTACAGAATAAGGGACCTAAGAGGAATTAATATTAAGAAGCGAAAAGGTTTTAAGAAAAAGAAGTCTGTTTCAAATAATTTGAACAAGGTAAATGAACTGAGCTTCTTTAAACCCCAAGTAAGATTACTACTCACACATACATGTGTTTTATTTTATTTTTGAGATGGAGTTTTCACTCTTGTCACCCAGGCTAGAGTGCAATGGCATGATCCTGGCTCATTCCAATGTCCGCCTTCCGGGTTCAAGCAATTCTCCTGCCTCAGCCTCTCAGGTAGCTGGAATTACAGGCCACCACCACCATGCCTGGCTAATTTTTGTATTTTTAGTAGAGATGGGGTTTTGACATATTGGCCAGGCTGGTCTCGAACTCCTGACCTCAGGTGATCTGCCCATCTTGGCTTCCCAACATGCTGGGATTACAAGGCTGAGCCACTGCACCCGGCCTTATAAATGTATTTTAGAAGAGATAATAATCAAGGAAAAAGAGATCTGGTTTGTTATGGAGTAAAGAGAAAAGACTTAGGACATTTACATGCATTTGAAACTTAAATTCTATTGGAAGAAGAAACTCAGATCCAAAAGGGAATTAGTCAAAAATTTTGAAGAATAAAAAAATTGACCCATGCAAAATAATGATATTGAAATATATGGGCCCAAGCAAAGGAGAAATGAGGTAATCTTTTTTGTAAGCTCAAAATACAAGGGAAACATAACTGACATCTGGTGAACAAACAATGTGGTGATGAACATCTTTGTATAAAGCCTGTATACATCTGCGTATATCTTCCTGGGATAGATGTCTGAAAGGAAAACTTGGCATTCAAAGAATACACAGTACCAAGTGGTAGTATCATCATTACAAATCTTGTTAAAGAGATGAAGATACCTGTCAAACACTTGCCTGCAGGTAGGCTTTGTCATTAATCCTCCTGTTTACCACTGGGCCAGCTTTGCCTGTTTTATCCCCAAGCAGTCATGTTTACTAGCTTGTCATTTCACCTTTTTTTCAAGAGGTAAAGCTTAGCTGAGACTAAAACTGAAAATCAGTTTTTACTGAAAAAAAAAAAAAGTAACCTCACTGTTAACCAGGCTATGAGAACAGACATATGAAGCCAAGCTTCAAAGTTAACAGGAGACATAGTTTCTCCCAAAGTCATGCAGCAGCTATACAATGACGTGACTACCCATTTTAGTAACTGCTGTTCTCTTATCAGTGATGTTCCAAACCCACTTTGCCACACCCATCTCTTACTGGGGATACTAGTAAGCTGCTAAACGACTCTCTCCTCATGGCAGCAACCAAACCTTACTTAACTCCTCTTCTCCTAATCTCATCACAGAAACAGCTAATCTATGGTACTCTTAATTCCTCAGACCCTTCAGTTGGAAACTGAGGAAATCCAAATCTTATGAAAATACTTTCCCCTTCCTCCTGTTGAGTGACATTCCATGGTTTGTCCAGAGTGGCTTTTTACATTGCATAGAGTCATTAAACTGATTTTTTTAGACAATAGGTTTTTGCCTGTGAATTTGTCCAAAGCACATTCATGCTTCCCACTAACTCAGACTACTATAACTACTGAAAAGTACTAAGCCAAGTAGCTCCCAGTATTTTAGCCTCCTCTCTCCATTCTATCACTGTTTCACCCACTTTTCATTCTTCACTTCTGACCACTTGCTTCTACTTACCTCTAACACTCATGACCACATTGGATTATTGAAAGGCTTCTTGGCAAAGCCATTGTTTTTATTCTGTGATATTCTGAGGCTCCTTGGTCTTTTCTGCTGTCAGCCACTTTGAATTACCTATTCAACATCTAATCTTCAATATGTCTCAAGCACATGAAAATATGCCAAAAAGTAAAGTCTCAATTTTCTATCCAGAACATGGTATTTACTCAGTCTTTCTCACTTTAGTTCCATTCTATACAGTTGGTCAAGCTAAAAACATGGAATCACAAATTAAACACTCAGTGCTTTCCTATAACTCACTCTCCCTTTACTACCTCAAATTCATCAGAAAGTTCTGCTGATTCTACTTACAAAAGGTACATCTTGAAATACCCTCTTTACTGTCATTGGCCTTATCCAAACTACCGTAATTTCTCACTTGATTTTCCACAAGGGGTCCCCAGCAATACTTTCAATTTGTTTATTTATGAACAAATTTTATTTTTCTATGTTTTTATATTTTTATAACTCTTTTTATAATTGTCACAATTATAAACCTTTTTTTCTTTATGTTTCAGTGAGTATCTCTGTGCTAGATACTTTGATAGATACTGAAGACACATAAAGAATTATACATCTTCCTTGTCTAGAGAGTAGTGGAGAAACAGACAAGAAGATCAAGGATCAGAGCAAGAGAAGGCAATGAAAATAACTGAAGAAAGTGTGCAAAGATATGTAAAAATATAATATAGATTTTCATAAGGATATTTCTCATTAAGCCGCAGAACTTTCACTTGCTTGAGCCTGGATTTTAAAGCCCAAGAGGGGACTCTAGAAATGTTTTTGTATGGTCATATGTTTTTTCAGAATGTGCAGAAGTAAGGTATTTTAACCACACTTGTAAAGACCACTGTCTTTTTCCACTTAGACCTCCCTCAGAAACACATCCTTTCATCTAAGGTAGCATTGCAATGGCCACAGAGATTTTTGGGGATCTGGTAAAAGAAAGTTGAGTTGGAAATACATTTAGTTTTGGTTTAGTGGGATGTAGTTTTGTGGTTCACAGTCATTTCACTATACAGTTATATTCTTGAAAGCCAGCATGCAACAGCAATGACTGCAAAGAATGTTCCTCACCTTCACTGTGCCAACTCACCCATCTCCTTGACAAGAAAGACAGGACCAGAGGTTCTATCACATATGTCATGAAATCTATCAAGTTACATTTAAAAGAAACTTAAATGTTTCCCAAATCTGATATAAATCATAAAAGTTCCTATGTCACTCCCAATATCAAATTATGAATGAATAGGGAAATTTTCAAAATATTGGCAATAATAATTTGACAGAAATCCTTAATTCTTTTTTCTATTCTTATAAGGGAAACTTGTATTATCAGATTATGAAGAAGCAACCAAAGTGGAAGCCCTTTTTTTTTTTAGTATCACCAAGTTCCATAGGGCAGTTAATAAAATTATTTTATTATTTTTATACATATTGTGATATGTATAGGATTTGATGCCATGTAAATTCTTGATTCCATTTCAAGCAATTATGATTGTATCAAAAGAAGCAAGAATTGGGGGAGAAAGCAAGGAATCCAAGGTGTCATTTCAGGAATGCTCCTTAGACACTTGTTATGGAAAAGAGGAAGCACCTAGTGGGGAACAAGGATAGGAGAGGAGTTTGAGGGAGTTCTTACTTGATGGTATACTATTTGGGGAGACATAGACAGTGATTTCTATTTACTAAAAATTAAGAAGAATTGTTAAGGGTAGGAGGAGAACATAAAAGAAAAAGTATGGCATGGCACTATATTGGAATGAGAAATGCCTGATGAGTCAGGTCTACCATTGTACAGGAGTGAGAAACAAAATCATTCCTATGTTTGTATGATTTTCATCTGTGGAGCTTAGAGACTCGGGTATAAGATCCTATCAAATATGGGTTAGAGAGCAAAAAAAGTAAAGTCTGAGCTAAGATATAATAAGAATACTAAATATTTGAGTCTCAAGATGCTTAACTGTAGATACTGGGAATGTAAAAATGGGTTAGTAAAAGGAGAGGAGAATGTGGTTGAAAAATGAAACCACTTGATTTTCAGAGTTGATGAAATGAAAGTCATTAACATGATTGAAGGCATCCATAGGCATTAACAATGGGTAAAAAGTTACTTTACTCAAATATTGATGGTGAATGAAGAAACGATATACCAAGCAGAAAAAATAGAATAAACAAAGGCTAACATGGATAAAGAGCTAATATCTAATATATAGAAGGAACTCAAACTACTCAATAACAAGAAAACAAATAACCTATCATAAAATATACAATTCTTAGAAGAAGATGGACAAAGAGCCAACAGAGATATGAAAAAATGTTCAATATCTCTAATCACCAGAGAAATACAAATAAAAACCACAATGAGATATTATATTGCACCTATTAGACTGGCTATTATCAAAGAGATGAGTGATAACAAGTATTGGCAAGGACATAGATAAAAAGGAACCCATGTACACCGTTGGTAGAAATGTAAATTCATAGAGCCATTTTGGAAAACAGTATGAAGGTTCCTTAAAAATCTAAAAAGAGAATTACCATATGATCCATCATTTCCACTTCTGGGCACATAGCTAAAGCATTTGAAATCAGTATGTATATGTGTGCACTACCATGTTTAATGCAGCACTAATCACAATAGCCAAGATGTGGAAACAAAGTAAGCGTGCATCAATCGATAAATGCATTAAAAATGTGCTATATATACAAAATAGAATACTATTCATCTTTAAAAAACAGAAAATTCTGTCATTTGCAACAACATAGATGGACCTAGAGAACATTATGCTGAATTAAGTATGCCAGGCACAGAGAAAGTACCATATGATCTCACTTATATGTGAAATAGGAAAGCATGGAACTTGTAGAAACAGTGAGTAGAATAGTGTTTACCAGAAGCTGGGAGCTGGAAGATAGATGGGAAAAGAGAAGGTGTTGATCAAACTATACAATCTTACAGTTAGGAGAAAAAGGTTCTAGTAATCTATTACATAGCATAGTGACTATAGTAAATGATAATGTATTACCTATTTCAAAATAGCAAAAGGAATAGATTTTAAATCTTCTCACTACAAAAAAATTATAGGTATTTGATATAATAAATATGTTAATTAGTCTGATTTGGTTATTCCACAAAATACACATATATTGAAACATCACATTATAGCCCATGAATATACACAATTATTTGTAAATTAAAAATAAAATGAAGCTTTAAAAAAAGTTGCTTCTTCCATTGGTTTTATTTCATTGTCCACTTAGAAAAGCAAAAATTTAAAATATCCCTAAATTGTTTACTTCTTTAGTGAAGAAAGAGTTTATGTCAATATTTTATTTATTTTTGTAAGATTAAACACAAATAGAATGGTCTATTTCAATAATATTTTTCCAAGAAGCCACGATTTGAATGACTATTTTTTACTCTTATTAACTCTCCTCCTACAATTATTGAAGTTAGTATTATTTATGTTTCTATTGTATTCACTAAAAATGAAAATTGCCTTTCTGAGCCCTCTGAGATCTAAAATTCATGAGAATTGCCTACTGCATGCAAAAAATAGACACTTTGAAAGTCAGCCTTCCCAGGTCCAGATGTAAGTCAGATCCTAAACTGTGTAATAGCTATAATCAAGTCTGAAAGATAAAGGAACACTAAAAGAGGAAAGATAGAGATACTACAATAATTGAAAACTCAAAATTATTGCATTGTTTATTGTTATTATAATTTCTATTAAAATCTTATATTTAAGTTTGATTGTTTTAAAATGTTAATGTTCCTGCAAACCACAACTACTTAATGTAATAGTGAAAATTTTGTCTAGAAAATTCTTCCAAACCTTAAACTCATATTGTAAAAAAGTTAATGTATTTTGTAACTCAGATTCTGATCAAGCAGAAAAATAAGTTCTAATGCTGAAAGAATTTAGGGCTGGGTAGCCTGTATGAATACAAATTAAGAGGAAAATAGTATATTCAATGCCTTCAGTTTTAGTTTGGAAGTAATGTGAATGATAAGCACAAATCTCTGTGGAATTTCTTGTTACATTTCCTGCCAGTTGTCTTAATAAGAGTCTCTCCCATGATGTTAATTTTGTCTTTGAAGAAATATTAAATATGATTTAATTTCTAATACATTGACATGGTGAAGAAGCCTTTGTGGTCTGCCCTAGTGAAGGCAGTTAAGCTGAAAGGGTTGTGTAGCCTTCTGATTATTCTTGATTTTATTTTAAAGTTTGCAGCGGGGAATAAAATCTTCCTAAAGGAAGTATGATATATGATTTGGTCTGGAATCAGAACACTTTGAAGTGGCTCCTGAGCCAGTGAAAGGAACCATCTGTCTGTGAAATATCTGTGAATGAAGTCTGACAGTAAATATCAGAGAAGTGAGTGTTACATGGCAACAGATTGCCACACACAGTTACAATACATGCTGAAATTTCCTCTATATGCACACTCATATGGACATCTAATTTTACCAATGAATAGCCATGATTGCTTGGCAGATTTAACCCATCATCAAATGCTTTTTGGCATCTTGGTCAGGATGTCTGTGATTTAACCTCTTTAGAATGAACTAATTGGGATGGACTAGAGGAAATGTAGAGATACAGAGTCTGCTAGACCAGATTATTGAAGGGATTGTCCAGGCCAGCAGCAACTCAAGCAGTCCATTCCTTTTGATCAATAAATCCCTTTATCTAACTCAGTTCCTACACACAATGATGATCAGAATGCATCTTCATTTTTGGTTTCCTTTAATTTTACTTTAACATTTTTAGCCCTAAATATGGAAAAAATCATTATGCAGCAATATAGGGATAAATCCTATTAATATGTTTGTGAAATGTCTTCTAGTTTTTATCTACTTATATACTTTATATATATATATACATATGCATAATATACACTATTTTCTGTAGGTAGACTAGACTTAAATAACAAGGTACAAGATATATATTGAAAAAATATTGGTAACTTTTTTATATGAAATGACTTATTTTTATTTACTATACTAACATTGTTTTACTTAAACATATAATTGTAATCCCTACAAAATCCATATATGCAGTAATTTATTTATTTATTTTCCAGTTTTTCAATATTGTAAGTAGTATTTTATCAGATAAACTATTGCATAAGAAAAATGATTTCAATACTTTTTCAATAATTGCTTTAGATTCCTAGAAATGTAATTTTGTAACAAATAGCACTCAGTGTCAATTTTTAAATAAAACAAAATTTCCAATATCAATACAGGCTATTATTAATTTACATCTTCATTATCACTGTATTAGTCTGTTCTCATGCTGTTAATAAAGACATACCCAAGACTGGGTAATTTTAAAGGAAAAAGGTTTAATTGACTCACAGTTCCACATGGCTGGGAAGGCCTCAGGAAACTTGCAATCATGGCAGAAGGCACCTCTTCAACAGGGTGGCAGGAGAGAGAGAATGAGTGCAAGCAGGAAAAATGTGAGACACATAAAATTATCAGATCTCATGAGACTCATTCATTATCATGAGAACAGCATGGAGGAAACTGCCCCATGATTTAATTACCTCTACCTGGTTCTCCCCTTGACATGAGGATTACAATGCAAGGTGAGATTTGGGTGGTGACTCAGGGCCAAACTACATCACTCACCAAGTCTAACTGTATTATAAATATTCACCAAATAATAAGATAAATATTCATTCATGACTTGCATTACTATGAATATGAGTGAGGTTGGATAATCTTGGCTCCTTTATTTTTTGGCTATTATTAAGCCTTTACAATATATTATATGACTGTGGATATCATGTTATAATATGTAATATAATACACACAAATATTGCACAAAACAGCATTAATTTTCTAAACATTTTTTTTCTGCTTTATTGTAATACCCTTAAATATTTGAGATAACACATCCTTTGCTTTTATAGTTACAAATTTTAATAACAGTTAATGCAATTTCTCCTCAATACTGTTCTTTTAAAAAAATTATCTTGGATAGTTTTACTCATTAAATTTTTCTAGATTTCATTAAAATTCAATTTTATTTCTTATTTAAGCAGATATTTTCATTCATCTATTGAAAACAGCTGTTTACAGTTTGGGTTATTATGAATAAAGCTGCCATAAACGTGCAGATTTTTGTATGAGTAATTCTTATTTCTTTGGGGTAAATGTGTAGGAATGTAGAAACAGGTCATATGATGTTTGTATTTTTTTAATAAACAGCCAAGTGATTTTCTAGAGTAACTGTAATAATCTACATTCATACCAGCAATGTATGAGTAATATGTTTTCTCTCTTTCCCCAGCAGAATTTACAGTTGTCAATACCTTTAAATTTAGCCATTCTTTTAGATATGTAGTGATATCTCATGATAGTTTTAATTTTCAATTCTCTAATAGCTAATGATATTGAAAATCTTTTCATGTGCTCATTTTTCATCTGCCTTTTCTCTTCAGTGAAACTAACCTTCATGTTTTTGTACCATTTTCCAATTGGATTTTTGTCTTAATGTATTTGAGTTTTGATATTTGTTCATATACTCTAAATAGTTTTTAAAGATATATGACTTGTAAATATTATCTCCCAATCTGAAGCTCATTTTTCATACTTTTAATGTCTTTTATACATTTTCAAAAATTAATTTTGATGAAGCACAATGTATCAATTTTTCCTTTTATGAATTGTACTTTTGGTGTAAATTCTAGGAAATCTTTGCCTAGCCTAAGGTCCCAAATATTTTGTTATGAGTGTGTTTTTTTTCTGAAAAAGTTATAGTTTTATGTTTTACATTTGAATCTGTGATGTATTTTGAGTTAATGTTTGTTTAAGGTGTGAGTCATAAGTCTGTTTTTGCTTTAGTGTTTTGCCTGAGGATTTCTAATTGCCTGATGTTATTTAACAGGCAATTTTTCCTCCATTGAATTACTTTTACAGATTTGTCAAAACTCAGGAAGTCATACTGATGTGTCTATCTCTGGGTTCTCTGTGGTGTTCCATTGATGCACTGCCAGTACCACCAAGTATGGGTTAT
>PVKP010017062.1:10163-46997 GCA_004027715.1 Plecturocebus donacophilus
GTTATGTGTTTTTCTTTTTAATTTGTTTTTATTTTTTGAGACAAAGTTTCACTCTTTGTTGCCCAGGCTGGAGTGCAAGGTGCAAACTGGGCTCACCACAACTTCCATCTCCCAGATTCAAGGGATTATTTTGCCTCAGACTGCCTAGTAGCTGGGGTTACAGGCATGCACTACCATGCCTGGCTAATTTTGTATTTTTAGTAGAGATTGGGGTTTCTTCATGTATGTCAAGCTGGTCTCGAACTCTCGACCTCAAGTGATCTGCCTGCCTCAGCCTCCCGACGTGCTGGGATTACAGGTGTGAGCCACTGCACCCAGCCTGGAATTTTCTATTTAAACAATCATATCAACTACAAATAGGGGCAGTTTTATTTCTTACTTTCCAATGGAAATGTCTGTTATCTACCTTTTTTTATTCTTACTGCATTGGCTAGAACTTCCATCTTGTTGGTAATTTATTGTAAGTGTCAACTTGACTGGGCTAAGTAGTGCCAACATAGCTGATAAAACACTGTTTCTGGGTGTGTCTGAGTGTGTTTCTGGAAGAGATTAGTATAGGAATTAACAAACTGAGTACAGAACTTTTCCCTCACCAATGCTAGGGGGACATCATCCAATCTTTTGAGAGCCTGAATAGAGCCAAAAAGAGGAGGAAGGCTGAAATTGCTGCATTTGAGCTGGGACATCCATCTTCTCCTGCCTTCAGACATCAGTTCTCTTGTTTCTTGAGCCTTCAAACTCAGACTGGAATTCAACCATTGTCGGCCTTGTTTTCATGCCTTTGGATTTATACTGAATTATATCACCAGCTGTCCTGGTTCTCTAAGACAAACAGCAGATCATGAAATTCACAGTTTCCATCATTGCATAGACCAATTACTACACACAACCACACACACACACACACACACACACACACACATTCATGTATGCATATATATGCATATGTACACACATATAAATTGATTTATTAAAATAATAAACATGATTTATTATTAAAGTCATAAACATGCCTTTTCTTCATTGGTCTATCAATATGATGGATTACACTAATCAATTTTTATTTCTTAAACTAGTCTTTCATACCTGAAATAAACCCAGTTGATTATATTTTACATGAGTTTTATATATTGCTTAATTCTATTTGCTAATATTTGGGTAACATTTTTGCATCTACTTTAATCAAATATGTTTGTAAATTTTTGTATATGTGCTAAGTTTTTCTAGGCTTTGCATTAGGGTAACATAAGCTTTGTATAATAAATTGGAAATGTACTACATAAGAAAAAGTAGAGGCTGAGTAACATACACAAATATGAACTATTCTGGACTCAACTTACTTAAAAGCAATTCATCTAAAATTATATAGAGAAGTGGCAGTTTCTTTTTGTTTGATTTGTTTTGTTTTTAAAATTTAAACTTGTCAAATCTTTCATAAATAAAATAAAAATGAATTACCAGCAAAATGAAAGACACAATATATTAAAGCATTATTATTATTATCATTATTAGTTTTAACAGATATAAAATTACCTTTTCTGCAGCTTTCTTGGTCAAGGTTATGATTATTTATTGGTGTAGTAATACCCTCTCATGTGGTCTTCTTGCTTGAAATCTTGTCATCTTCAGTATTTCCTCAGTGGAACAAGTGAATAATTCTCTAGAAATGTTTATCTGGTCATATAACTGCTCTTCACATGTCATTAAGAGTGAAATACAAAGTCCTTGTCAGAATCAAAGCAGAAGTTTCTTCAATGTCTTAAAGTTACTGCATAATACACTCCCTTCACTTAACTCTGACCTCATCTACTACTCTCTGAATGTCTCTCTTTGCTACAGCCACACTGGGTGCCTTGCTATTCATGAAACATATTGTGCAGGCTTCTGTCTCACAACACTTTTACTGTTCTCTCCTTTGCCTGGAGTCCTTAGTCCTTCAAATAGCTACATCATTCTACTCTTAATTCTTATAAGTACTTGCTCAAATATTAGCTTCTAATGAGGATTTTCCTGTTCACCTATTTAAAATTTAAATCTATACCCATATATCTTTTGATCTTCCTCATTAACCTTTCCTTTTACATTTTATTCACAATGCTTATACCATATAAAATGTCATATTATTAACTTATTTTAGATATGTTCTATGTAATTCTATGATAATACAAACTCTTTGCTTCACTAATACCTTCCGAGGGCCTAATATGTTTTGTACATTTCAAAAAATAATAAACATGCTAATGAAAAAATGTATAAAAGCATTTTTATAAAAAGTAATGATGATAATAATTTTTATTTAATGAAAGCTTTTGACAAATTTAATTTTGTTTTTTTGAGACAGAGTCTTGCTCTGTTGCTCAGGCTGGAGTGCAGCCTGGATCTTAGCTCACTGAAACCTCTATCTCCCAGGTTCAAGCAATTTTCCTGCCTCAGTCTTCCAAGTAGCTGGGACTACAGGCATACGCTGCCACGCCCAGCTAATTTTTGTATTTTTAGTAGAGATGGGGTTTCACTATGTTGACCAGGCTGGCCTTGAACAACTCCTGACTACATGATCCACCTGCCTCAGGCTCCCAAAGTGCTGGGATTACAGGCATGAGCCACTGTGCCCAGTGACAAATTTAAATTTTAAGATGATGAGCAGTTAAAAACTACCTACATATAAATCTTATAGTTTAAATACAAATTTAAATTGTTTTTAAAATGAACACAAATTTTTAAAATTTATCATAGATCTGAGTGCTGTAGACTAAATGTTTCTGTATTCCCCAAACCCACATTTTGAAACTTAATCTTCAATGGCCAATATTTGACGTAGTCTAAACAATACCTGTGATTGTAGACTATATTATGATGTTTAAATAATAATATTTAAAATAGAAGGGAGGAAGGAAGGAAGGAGAAGGGGAGGGAAGTGGAGGGGAGGGAAGGGAAGAAAGAGAGAGAGGAAGAAAGAGAGAGAGAATAAAGAAAAAAAGAAAGAAAGAAAGAAAAAGAAAAAGAGAAAGAAATAAAGAAAGAAAAGAAAAGAAAGAGAAAGAAAGAAGAAAGAGAGAAAAAGAAAGGTATTAAGAAAGAAGAAAGACATTAAGAAAGAAAGCTGAGGAGAGGGGAAAAGGAGACGTTTAAATTTTTATTTAACAGTAATCAAAAAGAACATAATTATTTTGTATGTTAATTATTTATTATAAGAATACACTGGGAGATATTGTCTCTTTAAAAGACATGCCACTCTTTTGCCTTTTATTACATCAAAAACTAAGTTAAATAGACAATAAACTAATAATGTCTAATTTTCTGTCACACTTTCTGCCAGATATTTTTCTAAGTATGCAATTTCAATTAAATTTTTGTATCAACATATGAGATAGGTGCTTCTGTATTTCCTTTTGGAGTGTCAAGGTCACCTAGCTGGCAAATTGAGAAAATGGAGTAGAACACATCCAAGCTGGCCCCAGAGTACATGCCCTTATCCACTTATATTATCTTTTTATACCCTAGGGAGCTATTATCAAATAAAAATAATAAATATCATTCACTTTGTACATATTCCTATTGACAGTAAAGTTAAGAATAAGGTAATTTACTTAAATTAATTTGATGACAATGAGCTAAGGAGTCTCCTGTTTTTGTCCAACTGTAGGCATTTCGATCTGACTCCGTGTATGGGCATGTGTGCCTGTGTTTTGCTTATGTACAGAAAAGCCAGAATTCTACAATGGTGTAGAAGGTGATGAAGTCCAGGAAAAATAGTGTAAAGCCTGCAATCCAAAAGAATAGTTTTGGATAACTTTCCAACATGTGTTATAGCTAGATTAATACAATAAGAATTTCATGTGTAGTTTTCAATTCCAGTTTTATTTATCATTATTCATACATTTGATTTTTATCATATAACTAAAGACCCCTATTTTTTGTGATTAAAAAAAATGTATTCACTAGATTTATAGGAGAAACTAAATTTTATTCTTATAACTGATCATTCTTATATCTTAGTATCAAATTCTAATCATGTAAATTATATGGAACTGACACATCTTATTCATGTGTCATGAATAAGATTTTTTTTTAGACGGAGTCTCTCTCTGTCACCCAGGCTGGAGTGCAGTGGTGCAATCGCTCACTGCAACCTCTGTCTCCTGGTTCAAGCAATTTCCTGCCTCAGGAGTTTCTAAAACAATAAGCTAACTCTGATAAAATATACGGACTTACAATTTTCTTAGTACATTGATTTATAATTTTTATAATGTACAATTCATTTTACATAAAGAATAGGAAAATTGAATCATTGAAATGCACATTGTATCTCTATGGACATTGGACATTATGTTTCTATCATATCAAATCAAATAATATTTTCTCATAATGTATTACAGATAAAAATGTGCTTTTTAAAAAAGTTATTGTTTTGAAAGATCTTATGTCAAATATTGAATTGCCAAAATATTCTAACTACCTAATTTTTTTCACTCCTAATAAAATTCTCCTACCAAAAATTGACAGAATAAGCCAATGGAAGTTATTCATTCTCTGTATCTTTCTATTTCATGTATATTCTCTTCACCTTAGTCTTCTACCATTTCAAGGAACCATAACTTTAAATAGCTGTATGTCGTGTTTCCTTATTATTAAGACAAATGGTAAGTGAAGTATGACACAGACATGATACAATGTATGTAACAAATGTGAAACATTTTATATCAGTCCTGTTACATTACATTTAATTATTTAAAGTTACATACATTTTTGGTCACTCAGGAAATTTTAAATTGCAAGCATTGTTACTCAACACTTTTTATAGATTCCAAAAAGTATTTGATATATGTTGCATATATTGTATTTTATCTCACTACTTCATATCGCTAACCTTAATAGAGAAATTGAGACAGTTTACAGAACACACACACATGATATTATGACACATTAGAAAACAAAGCAAATATTTCAAATCACAAACAACATGCTGGTTTGGAAAATAATATCAAAGCTATGTTTTAAAATATAGATAAAATTCTCTATATAATTGCTGTAGTGAGCTTTGAATTCAAGTCTGAGTTTTGTGCCAACCAGTGCAAAATCAATGACACATTTTATTGTCAGAATAATTAAAGCATACTAGTGCTTCAGAGAAAAATTGAATTCAAAATACAGTTTATTATGTGGGCTCCAAATAGGAGAGTACTGCTTACATAGCACAGTTGTGCAGCAACTGGAAAACTGAATTGTGCCTCACTGCAATTTGTTTCAGAGACCTTCAACATAATTTGTTTCAGAGACCTTCAACATAAAACGTATAGTAATAACATCAACACTCAGCCCAGGAAAAAGATTATTAGAAGGTTATGGAGTGATGAAGGCATTTATTCCCATGAGAGTAATTCAACGCCTTAGGACATTTTTAAATTTGTTGAGGTGAGGGAGGCATTACTCGTGCTTAGCAAAGAGGCTAGGGATGGCAGATATGATAATGCATGTAACAGTCTCGCACAATACAGTTATTTAAGACTTATTTGAATTTTAAATGCCTGCTGGACCTTCATCTTGGTAGAAAGGATATTTATGATCATTTGAGCTTAGAAACTAGTTTACATTTTAAAAAATGCAAAACATTTCTTACATTTTACTGTGCACAGAAGGTAATTACTAATAGAGTGAGAAGATTTTATTTTGTTTGGTTTGGAAATTTACCATTTTTTTTTTTCGTTTGGGGAAAGTCACAGCACCAATACCAAAGTATTTGAATTATCATTCTCAAATTTGCATAAGTCTGTTTCTATAGCTGTTGTATTTATGCTAGTTCAAGGTTCAGGTAATAGATTTTCTTCCTTATACCTTCTAAGGTAGTCTCATGCCTATACATTTCCATATTTAAAATTATTAATTTATTAAGAAGTACTTTCTTCTTACATAACTTTTACATTAGCATTAGGGTATTTTACTGGTTATGTTTGTTTTTAGATTTGAAGTTTTATGTTAGAATAAAATTGTTTTGTACTAATTAAATTTGAATGTTTATTACAAAATATTTTATTTAAAAAGAGAAGGAAAGTTTTCTTCTGATATATTTTGAAATCACTAGATTAATGTAATGTAGGAATACTATTCATGTTTAGTATGCTTAGCTTATAAGTTCAGAACATAAAGTAAATAGAAGTGGAGAAAAGTGCATATTCTTCAAATGAATGCCCCAAAGTATCACATCTCTTAGTTTCTAATGAGAGTTACATAAATAACAATTCAAGCAAATATTTTCTCATAAGTCTAGCATTCTTTCTTGCAATTGAATAAAGATTCGTCTGATTTAATAACATTAGAATTGGTTCTATGAGGGCTAATAATCAAATTACTGCAAAATGAAATTCTAATAAATGAAAATATGGTTATGAGATTTGACTCTGCACACTATATGATGGATTTTAACTAGATGTTTGAATAAAATAAATCACATAATTTGATTGAAAATTATTTCTTCTCTAAAATTTCCCTTATTCAGAACCAGCATTTTCTCCCTAAACATACGTGATACACTAGAAGTAAAATGATAAAGAATCATGGATAACTGGTAAGTATATTTAGGAGAGCAAGTTTCATTTCTGGAATATCTCAGCTCCTTTTATCCAGACATAAGTTTAAATCTTAAACATTTTCTTTGTCATTTTCAAGAAAACAATCTTATACAATGTCTTATTCATAGTAATTTTAAAAAATCAGTCTACAGAAATCATTAACAAATGAAAAAGAGAATAGCATCAATGTTGACTCTTAGTGACACCTGTAACAAATTTAGTTAATCCTAAAAATAAATATTCCATGCTTCCTTTTTTGTATTTTTTCTCAATTGTGGAAAAACATGGAATTTTTCATATTTGATTTTAAAATTCATTAGAATGTTTAATTAGCCAATGAAAAGAAAGAATAAATATTTGACCTAGACATGCACAGATGTTTTCAGCAGGTGTACTGACATTATTAATGACAATAAAACTTTCTTTAAGGGGAAGGATTCCTGTGCTGCTGTTATTATTATTGTTTGATACTAGTTATGTTTAGGTCCTAGGGCCAGACAGATATTCAAGATGCATTTTGGGTAATTGAGCCATGCATAGGTAACAGAGTTTTCATGGATTTTATTTTTATTTTGCTTCAAGATGTGAAGGTAAATACATATGGTATGCATTCACATATCAAGTGTAATTTTTAATTTTTCAAGTAACAAATATGCCATTTTTGAAACAAATCATCAAAAAAGAAAACCCACAAGTATATAAAGTAGAAACTTTTTTTTCTCTAAATTCTCTTCCTCTTTACCAAGGGATGAGAGGTGGTCACATTCCTTATTTTGTTTAATATGTTCCTGTCTAATCCTCTACACAGAGAGCCAAACTCTCTCATTCATGTAGACACGTGCATTGACATATTTATAAACAAAAGAACTATACTATATGGTTTATTGTGAATAATATTTTATAATGTAAATTTAAAGTCATACTCTACAAATATCCCAATATCTACATAATATAAATGGATTATAATTTATAGTAAAATGTAATTAATAAAATAAGTTTTATGAGTGCTTCCAAAACATCATTAGTTTTTATAATATAATTTATAATTTCTCTCAGAAAATAATAGGTGAAACAGTATCTGGAGTTCTCTTGTGGATAAGAATTGTTTGTGTTCCCACAAATTTGAGTTGAATGGCAAGGTATCTTAAGGGGATAGTCATATAAAAGGCACTATTTAGTAGTGGGTCCAAATTAGTTATAGAATAACTAGTCTGGACCTCCCTAAATAAGTTTCAAGGTAACTTTTAAAACAAATAAAACGATTCCAAGTAATTTAAGTGCATCTTAGAACAACAAAAATATTTAAAATGATACAATAACCAATGTGTAGTCAATCCAAAATTCAGCAATAAACAATGTGACTCAAAATGTCTGGGATTTAATATAAATTATCAGACATGAGGGAAGCAGGAAAAATCGTCCATAGAAAAATAAAATTAATCTTTTGCTGTTTCTTTCTCTCTCCTTTTCTCTCTTTTTCTAAAATCTCTTCCTCTTTCTTTCTCTCTTTCATTGTTTTTTTTTCTGTTTCTTTCTTTCTCCTTTTCTTTTTCTAAAATCTCTTCCTCTTTCTTTCTCTCTTTCATTCTTTTTATTCTAAAAAATAGATAAATAAAAATAAATAAATAAAAAAAGAAAAAAAAAGAAAAAGAAAATTAACACGTATGATGAAATTAGCAGAAAGAGAAGTTAAAGCAGCTACTATGCATACGCTACATATTTTCATGGAAGGAGAGGAAATTATAAATATGATGAGAAAAGAAAAAATATTTTAAAAAGCTAATTACAAATTCCAGATGAAAACATAATTTCTGAAATAAAAGATACACTGAATGGAACTAATATCATATTAGAAACTATAGAACATAAATCATTAATATAAAAGAAAGAACACTAAACTATCAAAAAGAAACATAGACACAAGACTGAAAAAAAAAGAAATTCTGAGGACAATATCAAGCATTCTAAACTTGTTTAATTAAAATGTCTTCAGAGGAAAAGTGAAAAGCAGGACATTGAACTAACAAAATGACAAAAAAAAACCTCTTTAAATTTAATGAAAATTACTATCCCATAGATCCAAATATTTCAACTATAATTAGAAAAAAAAAGTACATTGTTACAACATACTCAACCTACTAAAAACCTATGATGAAGAGAAAATGTTATTTTAAAAAATAATGAAAATAGATCCATTATTTAGCAGAACAAAGACATGTGCCTACTAGAATACACATACAATGATGATGAAAATATTAATGTCACCACTACTTTGGGAAACAGTTTGACAGGTTCTTTAAATGTTAAATATGCACATATCATGTGATTCAGCTATTTAACATCCAGGTATTTACTCAAGAGAAAAGAATGTGTGTGCCTATAAAGAGGTTAGTAGATGAAAATTTATAGTAAATGTATTATTGGCAATAGACTACAAGTGGAAATAACCCAAATGTCCAACACCAGTTTAATTAATACACAAATTGTGCTGTACTCTACAATGAAATGCTGCTTTATAATAGGCCTATTGATTCATGCAAAAACATGAGTAAATCTCAAAATAATTATACCAAAAAAAATGAATTCATAGAATAGAGCTGGGTTAACCAGAGAAAGAAATACTGAGGAGCATAAGAGAATTATTTGGGGTGATAAATATTTTCATACCTTTAGAAACAAGTTCGTGGGTGTAACATAGGTATATATGTGTCAAAGCTTATCAAACTGTATAGTTTAATATGTACACTATATTATTTGTCAATGATAACTGAATAAAACTATCTTTAAATGTTGTCAAAGAGATACCACTACATACAGCAATAGAATGATCTAAATTACATATACTCACAATATCACGTATAAGTAAGGATGTGGATAATTTGAACACTCTATCACTCATTGCTGGATGGAGTACTACATGGAGTACAGATAATTTGAAGGGCAGTTTGACCATTTCTTAGAAATATAAACA
The DNA here is from genome assembly GCA_004027715.1 of Plecturocebus donacophilus. Lineage (NCBI taxonomy): Eukaryota > Metazoa > Chordata > Mammalia > Primates > Pitheciidae > Plecturocebus > Plecturocebus donacophilus. The sequence continues at coordinate 19,701 of PVKP010017062.1, forward strand.
TACACTTATAAAATAATCCAGCAATCTTGCTCCTAAGTTTTTATACAACTTAGTAAGAAAACATGTATTCACAATAAGACTTGTATTTCAGTGTTCAAAGTAACATTATTTAATTTTTCAAACACTGGAAGCAATCAACTAGTGAATGAATAAACTAATTGTGGAATATCAACACAGTCAGATGCCACTCCACAATTAAAAGCAGTGAACTGTGAATACATGCAACAATCTTAATGAATCCCAAAAGCAATGTGCTAAGTAAAAGAATCTAGACACAAAAAGTTACATACTGTAGGATGCTACATATGTGACATTCTGGAAAAGGCAAAAGTATCAGCTTGAAACAAAGTCAATGGTTCTCATGGGACGGAGATAGGGGAGTAGATTGACTACAAGATTGTACACAGGACTTTTTTGGAGTAATGGAATACTCCCTATCATGATTGTGATGTAGGTTATATAACTGTATACATTTTAAAAAACTGTTTGAATCATATATTTAAAAATGATAAATTTTATTTTATTTGTAAATTTTATCTCAATAAAGATGATTATAAAAACAATTAAACTGATCTCTAAAAAGTTGCCTAAAATTTCACATAGAAAAGAACAAGAAAGATTCCAATGTAAACTAGCCAGTTAAAAGAAAAAAAAAAAAGATTAAAAAACTTAAATTGTGAGGGACTTTTAGAGATACTCTTCATCAATTTCAGTAATAAATTTACCAAAAAGAGTTCTTCATTTATCTATAGCTGCAGTTTTATCCTTTTTTGAAGTAGTATGTAAAGGTGAAAACACTTTAGGGTAAATGACCAAAAATGAATTAGAAAATACAAGAGCTGATTGCTGTATAAAGTTAAATTGATTCAACCTGGTTTCCTCAGAGAAGATAACATCAAGTCTTATGTACTTTGACTTCCTAACCAAAGTCAAATTCTGCAAAGAGAACAGAGTCCGTCTAGGGGGGAAAAAAAGATTAGTATGTACTTTGGCAAGATATTGGTAGCATTCTAGAATAACACTATCTATAAAACTGGTTGGCAGTGTTTATAAGGAAAAATGTCTGCCACTTTAAATTATGTTATACATTTCTTTTAAAAGGCTTATAACAGAATGTAATACAGCTCGTCTTTCAGAAATTGCCGAACAGATGCTTTTTATTTATATTTTGTCCAAGTACAATATTTCATTCATTCTTAATTAAATGTTTATATGACTCAAATTTATGTTAACTTGAAATTATGTGTTTTATTTGAATTCTGAGAGCAGGCAATACCCTATTCTATCATGGAATAATGTAAAAGGCAAACTATTTCAAAATCTTTTTTAGTGAAACTAATCCCTGTGTTCTAAGCAAAGGATTTTATTAGTGCTTATCGAGTACTATACTCAGCAAATAAAATTCTCTATTTTTCTTGGCATTATTAAGAGTATAATGAATATTCTAAACCTGTCTTTAACAAAAGATTATATTTATACGTGATCATTGACGTTTAAACAATGAGGCTTCTAGAACTGTAGACAAAATTTCTACACCTTGAGGCACAGTTTATCTGAACTTTCAAAACCTTTAACTCAGAAGGATTAATCTGGGAAAATGCATGAGTGTTCATTATTTAAAAACTTCATGACAATATTAAAATACTGGGCTCTATAAATAGACTTTTCTCAGAATTTGAGGAGAATTAGAGAAGGGAAAAATAAAAGCAAATAGTGGAAGTAGCCAAGAGGGTCCTCACAGTAAACTTGGTAAGGAATTTTTTAAAAGTGGATACTTATAGTGTGGTTCAGACATGCATATAATAATTTTATTCTAATAACTTTAATGGAAGATATTTGAATACACTTTACTGGACCACTAATCGATATTTGCTATGGTGTTTCAAAGAGAAGCAAAAAATGGAAAGATAACATATTTTAATCACCTTTCTGTTAGAACTGGAAATTGTTTCTCTTTTCTGAGTCAAAAATAAGCAAATCATAGTGAAACATAAAAATGACAAAATTCAGCATCATTAAGGGGGTGACTGTATGTGTTGTGCTCAGTCCAAAGGGAAAAAAGTCATTGAGTTTAACATATCTCACCTATCAGAAAAAGAATTTTTTTCATTACTCTTCATATGATGTTAATACATATTTCCTTTCATGTGCATAGATCTGTCATTTTAATCTTTGCTTCGGATAGAATATTACTGCAGTCATCTGAAAAAAATAGTATTTTAAAATATTTGTGCCTCAATCCTGATGGAGATGTTTTTTACTGATTAGAAACAGGAAAAATAACATCTCTCTCTCTCTCTCTCTCTCTCTCTGTGTGTGCTGTGTGTGTGTGTGTGTGTGTGTGTATGTGTGTGTGCGTGGGGTGTGTGTTCGATAAAAATATACAAGCGAATAACTTGCATATAAAGGGAAACTTTTGATATAAGAAAGACGGTACCCATTCTAAAGGTGTTTATTAAAGGACAAGGCTCCCAAAGTTCTAAGGGACTGGGAGTAAGATGCACATACCGCTCAATGGTGAAGCAAAATACAAATCTCGAGTTCAGGAAAAGGGCTGGATGCTAAACTCAAAATGATTGGTAACCTAGTGTAAACATAATTTGTAGAACTAAAAACAACAAAAATAAAGAAAGGAAAATGCATTGCTTTTTTGACAATCAGAAGATATCAAAAATAAATTCATATCTGATTTGAATTTCTATTTGATTTGAATTTTTATCGATGCCATACAATGAATCTTCAGGGTCTTTGTAGACAATTTAGATTTCCTTTCAAACAAAAATCGAAAAGCTCTGTTGTTTACTGTTATCAGCCTTTAAAAATAGAAGCACATAAAACTTCTTTTATAGAAAGTGTTTCTTAAATTGATATTTTAGATGAAAAGTTTCAGAGAAAGAGGCTCAGGTGACAAAGTTGTAATGTTTCCAGTTATTACAAAAAACAAGAGAACCCTGGATAGTGGTTAAGAGAAAAAGGAGCGGGGGGTAACTAGAAACCAACTAGACCTCAAGAAATGCCACATTTTTATTATAGCTCTGGATACTTCTCTTAAATAATTTAAGCCCTTTTTTCTCAAGTTGATGACAGAAAAGAATTCCCTGTCATTATTTTTATTTCTCTAAAAATTGAATATACTGTAATGTAGGGGTAAATTCTCAATTATTACAAATACTCAAAATTATTTTTTCAACTAATCATTTTTCTTAAAATAATTTTTTGATATGTGTTTTATTGTTGCTAGGCTTTCTTTTTTCCCACACCTCTGGGCTTCTGTAATAGAAAACAGATATTGAGAATAAACCAGATAATAATCCAAATATTCTTTAATTAGAGATTGGGAAAAACTTTCTTCAAGATGGTAGTGCATTTCTTCATAGCATTCTACTTAAATTTACCTGATACTTCCAGAGTAGTTTATTACTGAAGAAAGTACACAAAAAATAACCAATGCCAAATACAATGTAGGAGAATAAAGTAGGTGGCAAGATTACCAGAAGGCAACATTTGGAAGCACCATGTTTTCCAGACAGAACAATAGCCTGCTGCTATTTGAGAAAGAGAAAACACATTAGTAATATACGTATTGCTACATACAAAAATATCAAGAATTACATCTTGCTGAAAATTGATCTGATTAATTATTGTTATAGAACACATGACTCTGAAATTCAGAGCTATAACACAACGAGAATCTTTTGTATCACTCCTGGCTTCTGTCAGAAGGGCTTGACCGGGCTCTCTGGCTCAGGGTCTCACGCAGATGTCAGGTGAGGCCGCAGCTGGGACCGCGGAGATGCAGCAGCCTGAGCTTTCCCCGGCACCTTCTCTCAGTGTCTCCAGGGGTCTCTCTGTAGGAGCTAGTTTGGACATTCTTCATGCTGGAGCCACGACAGGGCAGTCAGACTCCTTACTTACCCGGAGGTCCGGACCTGCAGGAGAAGTCTTCTGGCGAGCAAACCAGCAGACGCACGGCTTTTTCAACTTGCTTTCAGAAGTCACCTACTACCACTTTCACTATACATGGTTGGTGGAAATAGCCACAAGAGCCTACCGTGCAGCCATGGGATGGTAGATATCACTGAGATTATCTTCGGAAAACATAACTTCACTGAAGAATTATTCATTCAGTCTTTGAATAAGCGTTTATTAAAGCTGATGTCAATTTATGAACTATTTTCCTTAAATCCAAAATTAAGTGAGAAAAAGACAAATGAGGTCAAAGAATTAAAAATATGTCACAGTGGACTTCATATTTTTTTAAATAAAGAATACCAGGAGACTTTTTGGGCCATGTACTAGATTAGCATGCATTGACTAACGTGTTCATATTTTCATTTCATGTTCTATCCTCAACAATTATGATAGCCACAAATTGCTGCAGAAACTGTACATTACAGCTGCAGAACCACATTTTACCTTCATCCTCGTTCAGTCCTCATCGTTATATTCTAAGATAAGCAACACTTCTGCAGATAAGAAAGTGAAACTCAGGCAATCGTGAGTTATCCAAAAACACAAATTACAAAATTGCAAAACTGGGTTTTAAATTCAGATGCCTCTGATTCTAAAGTCTAACACCTATTTCAGGTTACCAAAATGTGAAATGGAGAGATGATATTACATGGTGCATACTCACAGACTCTACTGACATTGATCCAGATACTTTGAAAGTTATTTGCTTTTTACTTCTATTTACATTTTTCTGTATTAGTCAAGGAGCGAGCTGCAGTTTGGGAATACCTTACACTGAATACCTCTCTAGTGCTTGACAATTCCACTTTTCAGTTAACAAAGAAGGCCTCAGATCAGAGCCTTTCATAGGCAACAATATCTATGTAAATTTGCATTCATTTTCTTCTCATTCTATTTTTAGCTATATAATACGTATTAATATTAATCTTCCACTTGTCTTTGTTTTAGATGGAGTCTCACTCTGTCGCCCATGCTGGAGAGCAATGGCGCTATCTTGGCTCAGTGCAATCTCTGCCTTCCGAGTTCAAATGATTCTTCCGCCTCAGCCGCTGAGATTACAGGCATCTGTCATCGTGCCCGGCTAATTTTTGTAGCTTTGTAGAGATGGGGTTTCAACTTTGGCCAGGCTTGCATTGAACTCCTGACCTCCGCCTCTGCCTCACAGATTACTGGGATTCCAGGTGAGCCTTTCGATTATGAATAGGATGTACATTAAAATTTTCAGGTGTCAAACGAGTCAACCTAAAGTGAAATAGTAAATAAATAGTACTGAAGGTACTTATGTGCATATGTGAGGCACGTATTTAAGATGAAGTAGTCACCTCAACGACATTTAAGATACTCTATTGCCGCTGGACGCGGTGGCTCACGCCTGTAATCCCAGCACTTTGAGAGGCCAAGGCAGGTGGATCAGGAGGTCAGGGAGTTCAAGACCAGCCTCATCAACATAGTGAAACATCTTCTCTACTAAAAATACAAAAAAATTAGCCGGGCGTGGTTGTTGGTGCCTGTAATCTCAGCTACTCGGGAGGCTGAGGCAGGAGAATGGCTTGAACCTGGAAGCGGAGGTTGCAGTGAGCCGAGATCCTGCCATTGCACTCCAGCCTGGGTGACACAGGGAGACTCCATCTCAAAAGAAAAAAGATACTACTCTTATTACCTTACACAGGGTAAAGAGGAAAATTACTTTTAGAAAAGATTCTCTAATTAAAGCACCTCCAAACTTTCACATATGTTGTCAAATATCATTTGATAGTTTTACTTAACCCTATATTCTATATCTGATTTTGTATATTTATGTAGTATTTCCCATTGTCTCCCCTCTTGGGCAATTGCACATACATTGTCTACACTGCGGCCTGGAGACAGATGGATAAGATTCTTCTCACACTGCAATAATCATAGTGAATAGTGGTCCCCAGATGGAATGCCAGGAAACAGAGAAGTCAAGTACCATGTTTACACTTCCTTCATCTGGCAATCTTACGAAAGTCAAAGACCATTACCAATTTAGCAGCCATCGAGTTGGCTTTTTAAATATTTTTTTAAGCCATAGACTTAAACCAAAAAAATAAAAAGGGAGAGGAAAAAGGATTTTTTTAAAACAATGTACCTTGTACCTGTCCATGATCTCTGTTCTATAGACTAATAGTAGTAATGATAACAATAACTTTTGCTTTTTTTAAAAAAGCAAATAAGTCATATTGACTGCTTGCCAAGGCAGTAGTTGGTTTGAATAAAGGGTTGGCTATCCCTTGGTATGATCATTATTTACACTTTTGCTTTCTGAAAACAACTGTTTGATATATTAGTTTTAGTAGTAATCTCTAAGGATGTCATATTATACAAGTCTTAATGCATATTTATTTTCAGAAAAGAAGTCATTTTCTATAATTCTTTATAAAATGATTAATTGAAATAACTTCTAAATTCCACAAGAACGAACACCAATTTTGAGTGTTCACAAGTTTAAAATATGCCAAGCTTTCACAACTATTATGGATGCCTAGGAAAGTCACTCTTCTCAGAGCCTTTCATATTTAAAATGCAAAAAAATTAAAAATTCCCTGCTAGACATGAAGATCAGAATGTGGACTTATTGAAATCTTCTGCCACATTACATTGTTGTTGATTCTTACTCTAATTCTACTTCAAAACTACAACAGCAATGCCAAAATACATGTGCTAGAAAAGTATAAATGACCTATTTATCAATGTGGCAAAATTATGTCAGGGAAATTTATGGGTAATTCCAAGTAAAAGCTGTTCACTCTGTGGTTTCTCATTTAGCATATTTATAATATACCCCTACCTCACTCTCATAGCAGAGAAAATATGAGATGTCAAAACATCTCATGTAAAAAGAATTTAAGTATTCTAAACTTATATATCTATAAGATATATTACACATATTCCACATAGAGCATTTTGAAAATACTATCCTGTTGGATATCCTGAGATGTTTACAGATTATCATTGTAAAACAGTCTTAAATATATATAACATAGGTGGTCAATAAATTATTTTTCTAAACCATGTGAATGACTTTAAAAAATCTGCCGTGAAAGACCAGATGGCTTAGCAGATTGGCAATTTATGAGCTAACTTTAATTTCTCACTGGCCAAAATGACTAAAGGTCATTGTCATCCTCCATCTGCCATGTGGCATGTGAATAATGAATGGTGGGCTTAGTCTTGTTATCACAGGCAGGTACCTATCTAGAAGAGACGAGCCTCATTCCAATTGGAAATAATTCATTTATGTTTCATGGGATAAATGGCAAAAGTTGAGTTTCCTGACTAGAGTTTAAAACATCTCCAGTTAAAATTATTAGAAAGTAAGGAACTAATAAAAGTGTTTCTAAACATTATATTTTGAAAGAGGATATCTATGTTTCCACATATTTCTATGATATTGAGTCAATGTGTCCTCAGAATAAAATGTTATATTCATCTTTCAAACTTCTAACTTTGTGGAAAAGTCTGCAAAGTAATTATGTATAAGCATTGGATTTATATTTAGAAAACATTACGTATCTTAATGTATTTGGCATAAAATATGCTCTTTTAAAATTTTGTTTCTAAATGTGCATGTATGTAGGTAATTGAGATTTCTGTATATGATTAAGAAAAGGGAATAATATAATCTTAGAGAGACAAAATGATTAATTTGGCAGAAAATTTTTTATAAACATAATATTATTATTTAAATGTGAAAAACCCAACCCAAGCATTAAATATTCTTACCACCATGTAAATTTTTATGCTATTGGTAGAGATAATAAGCTCTGAATATCAGTTATAAGAAAGAATCTGGCTAATGTTTGAAGAAATGTTGAGTAGACAATTTGTAGTTAGGATATCTTTATCTGTTATTCATTTTTCTTTGTACCTAGGGTGATTAATTTGCATACACTAGGGCATCTTCACTCTATGAACATCTTCTCAAAAGTGAGATTCTGTTGACTCTGTAGGATATCTAAGGTGCTACAAAGTCATTGAACTTAAATAACTTTAAACCACAAAATTTTGAAATTATTCTCCTGTAATCATTTTGATTACATAAAGGAGAAACTCAGTATCCATTTAAGCATATGCTAATCTCCTCTTTTAACAGGACAGAAACAAGCCAGAGTGGTGAGGACATTGATAAGCACATAAATCAAGCTAAATTCAATAATACTATTACTCTTTATTACGTTTATTTCCACAGCTACTTACATATTTTTTACTTTTTGTAGTAATATAATATTTTAAACATTAAAACTATATTTGTAAAGGTATTCAGTTTAAAATAAAGTAATATATAAGAGCCCAAGTGCTCCTTAGATATAGGAAAAGTCAATAAGAAGATAAGTCAGTGTTTTAAGATTATGTAGCTAATATGCTAACTGACTCAGTAGAGATTATAAAATATGATTATATTATTTGATGATTGTGAAAATGTTTAATACTATTATTATGATATATAAAGCATTTTAGTCAATATGTTTATAACTATTTCAGTTTCTGCCAGTTTTGAAATCTGAGGCCTTTTTCTTCCTTGAGCAGTAGCCTCACAACTCATTGTGTAGGCCTAGAGAATAAATTCTAATGCTAGGCAGGTGATCCATTGGCTATTCCAGACTCCTCGGTGGATGTGTATACCTAGTCTCTTGCAGCTCTTCCACTATTAACCTAATAATCCAGTCTGATTAATGTTCGACTGGTTCCTGCAACTTTAATTCTTAGCTTTTGCCTTGGGGTGGTAACAGGATTTCTTATTTAACTCATGGCAAATGAGTTAATGTCTGTGTTTCCCAATTAATATAATACTTCTAGGCATCTAACAGTACTGATGGCACCTGTTACCAACCGAGGAACTTCTCTTATACCTATCACTGCCCTGTCTGTGGATTTTTAAATAGTGTGATTTTATGGATGCCCCATCTTTATACTGATGTTGGAATACCTTGCTATTTATTATTAGTTAGACTGCTAATGTCAGGGTTTTTTTAAATTAAAACACTTTGCATATCATATTCTAGACCCACAGGGGCTTCCCTATATCCAACAGTGGGCAGGTCCCAGGCTGACCCTCTCGTATCTACCCTTAATTGACTGATCTTCTTGGCATTCTCAATTATAAAAAGGCAACACATACTGCATTTAAAAGTATAAAGTATTTAATTATTTACTTTATTTACACATATTTACACTATATTAACTTTCAAAAAGTAGATACAGATACCTGCTTCAAAGACTCTGAAGTAATGTGGTAGAAAAGGAGGAGAAAGGTAGGAATAAACTGATTCAGCTAGTGTGGTCGCACTGAAATAGTGATTTATATAATATTTTTTCCGGCACTGAGGAACCTTACAGAAAATAGGTTTTATGTATATTCAGATGAGTGCTAACAAATTTTTATTGAAGGCAAATATTTGGCATTTAACAGATGAAAAGTAAACTTAACACAAAAATTTTGCACATTATTTATGATCTAATAGAGGAGTTATCAGTACACATAAGTAGAAAAAATACCAATGTCTTAAGATAATGTCTGATTAATTATTTGCACACATATTCACTTACCCTTACATTGGAACAATTTAAGGTTAAAAAAAGTAGGTTAAAAGAAAGGTAGTGCAAAATGCTAAGGCAGTCCAGAGGAAGATACTATACCCTACTAGAGAGAATAATAAATGCTTCACATACAGGTTAACTCTAAGTAGCGGAGACATAGGGCATGAATAAGGCAAAATGAGAACACCCAGGAGGTAATTGCCAAAGATATAGAAAAAAAGCATAAATTATTTCCAAAAGGTTTATGTAAGACGTTTAGATTTTTTTTTAAAGGACCATATGATAGAATGTGAGACTTAAGGAAAGCAAAGTAAGTTTCATCACACTAATGCTTTAAGTAAGTCCTGTATATGTATTTGCATACTCATTTTAGATGCAAAGATAAACCAAAAATAAAATTTGAAGCCTCCTCCACAACCATCTGAATGGACTTCCTCCTCAGCCAGGGCAGTCTAAAATTTAACTTGAAAGTGAGGTGTAGGCCATGACAGGAAGCAGGGCTTGGACTTACCTCATTATACCCCATCCAGTGTTAACATGGACACAAAGCTTAAGTCTGAAAAGAAGCATTTGCGTCTGCTAAAACCTGCTGCTTGAAGGCTTCATCTGCTTGATAAAACCTAGGTCTCCATTACCTCTTATCATAAATTAGACATTCCTCTCTATGGATAATAACTCTTTAAACCAATTACCAATCAGAATATGTTTAAATCTACCTATGACCTGGAAGCACCCCCAACTTCAAGTTGCCCCACCTTTCCATATGGAACCAATGTAAATCTTCCATGCATTGATTGATGTATTCTCTCTCCCTAAAATGTATAAAAGCAAGCTGCCCCCCGACCACCTTGGGCACATGTCATCAGGACCTCCTGAGGCTGTGTCACAAGCACCTCCTTAACCTTGGCAAAATAAACCTTCTAAATTGATTGAGACTTGTCTCAGGTACTCTTCGGTTTACACATCTAAAAACATACATAGCTCAAGATAATCACATGATTCAAATTATTTAAAGACACTTTCTTAAACTCTAAAATTTATAAAACTTGTGTTTACATACAGAAAGACCTGATTTTAGAAAATATAAATTAATGCCATTATATAAACCCATTAAAAGCAAAGCCTAAAGAAACCCTGCTCAGCAAATCAGTATACAAATGAAGTTCAGGTGACTGAACCTCCAAGAGTCAGTGGCTGTGTATATAAAATTGTCTACCACTATTCAATTTTTAATAAGCAGCCACAGTAATCTAAAAATAGTCATGTAACAAAGTAGGAGAATAATATACTATGGAAAAAAATACATTTATTATACCTGGACCTCAAAATATGCAATCAAATGTTATAATTAATATTTGTTCTAAGAGTTGATAAGGATTACCGAAGAGGAAGAAAACATGTTATTTGCATTGTTAAGAGGCAGTCCAAGTGAATTCAGGAGATTTTAAGGAAATGAAGTGGTATTTTTATGAATAAGAAGAAATAATGGCTTAAACTATTATCTATAGAGAGCTCCTAGGACCTCATTAGATGCTTATTTACATACTAAATAACATATCCGCCAGTGTCATGACAGTTCCCAGAATATCCATATTTGACATAAAATGGGTGACACTTCAGTTCTGAGAAATGTCCATCTATTTCCAGGAATATTCATGAATGTTCCATTTTAAAGAAACTCATAATGGTAACAGTCCCCAAACTCCTTGCTCATGACTCTCAATTGAGTCTTACCACATTCCCATTTATTTAGTGTTTACTTTTTGATCTTCAATAAATCTCTGTCCTTCCACTATTTTCTGACTCAATCTTAAGCTCCTTCCCACGATGATGTCGAAAGCCTGGAAGCAAACTGGTGTTGAGGTTCCACTGGCATTAGGTGATCCTCCCCCTAGCCCACCCACCAGTATTACGTGGAAGTGATCACAATAGTTGAAACTATAGAAGAGGCAGAACTAAATGAAGAGAAGTGGATAAATTCAATGAGTGTGTTGGAGGTGGTGCTAAAAAGATTTCTAGATAGAGAAACTTAGAGCAGTCTGAAGAACTGTTATAACTGTCTTTAGAGCAGTTCTTCCTTTGGAGAAACACTGTAACCACCAACCCCCTTTTCAAGACATTCATATCTTTTCAGTCATATTAACATAAAAAGGATTTCCATATTTAGCATTCTATTATGCGTTGATTCCTGAGCACAATCCTATTCCAAAGAGATTCCTGGACATGAGTTTCTTAGTATACATTTAAGTAGCATTCGCTAAATTTTCTTATAGATGGTTTAGGGAAATATTTTTCTAATATTTAAGAAAACTGGTTTATAGATGCAACATGAACAGTGGAAGAGGTTGCCCATATTCACTATCACATGGAGAAACTTTTAAGTAGATAAAATATAAAAAGAGACCGTTTTCAGAATTTGCTATGGTAAATTGCATATGGAACAAAGTTATTTTTGAGAACTATTGCCCAGAATTTATAAAGTAGTTTTGTGTTTATAATATTATTCTTAAAAACACTATCTGAATATAACACTATGATTCTAAATCTATGGGAAAAAAGAAAAGAAATGATTCATCAAAGAGCTGGAAAGTAAGCTGCAGGGAACCTCCCAACTCTACTCTACAATAACAAAATGGCCAAATTACTTCTTAAAAATTATAACAGTCAACATTGTTGAATAATCTTTTTCACAGAATATGCAAAGCTGTTCAACATTTTCTTTTTCATTTCAAGGACATATGAGCCAACTGTTACGATGATGTATCTTGTAGGGATTTTGAGACCAGCATGACTTATGTTCATAATATTTGGATGTTTTGTATTTTTCTTGGACTTATCTACACATTTGAATAAGTGCCAGCACAAGAAGGGAAAGAAACAAATTTGATCCTCACTCTCAAATATTTAAAGCTATAAGTGTTCTTGTTCTTTGCTCCCTTGTTGCTGAACAGAATATCTACCTTCCTCATCAAGTGATCCTGCTATATCTGTGACTTTAACAGCCTCGTTATAATCTGGAATACACACCTAATAGCAGCACCATGGCAAGAAGAACATGCTCATGACTGACAATAGCAGGAAGCTAACAAACCATTCTTTTGTCTAGACACTCTCTTCCTCCCAAGCTTAAGAATAAACAAATCCAAGACTGCAGCTGCATTGGTGTTACATACAGACAAGACGGATAAACAAAATTTGACTTTCTTCCTGTTCGAGTAGGCACAGATACTGACAAACACATTTCCCACATCTTGTACACATGTTTTGTCTGCCAGAAGAAAGGCTGAAAGAACAATGTGTGTATGCCTCTGTGTGATATGTGGATAATGCCACATGTTTCTACAGAATCTATTCTCTCCCATTTAGCATAGAAACAATAACCAATATTATATAGTTTTAATTCACTAATATTAAACCAATGATCTATCTAGAATCAATACTGCATTATGGTTTTCTGACATGACCCCATTTGAAAGGAAAGAATAATCAAATTGAATTGGGAAGAAATTTCACCTAGATGTTTGTAGAATATTTTAAAGAAAATGATCTGACCTGAAGCAAACTAAAATTATTTTATTGTGATTTTTTTCCATTCCATTGTTAATTTAAAAACATTTACTTATACCTCGCATCACAATTGCCACAAATGAGTACCACAAACCCAGGCTGAAGCATACTTGATGTTCAAGGTTTGGACTTGTATAGGCTCAGTTTACTGTTTTACAGATTTCCATTTATAAGGAAATCTATATATGGACACCCCATGTTCCATAAAACTCAGACTGAGAACGTCTGCCACAATCTTTTTAAAATAACTTTTTAAACATAATATTTTATATATTTATTTTTATCTGCTTCATTTTATGTTCTGTAGATAAATCCTGGAGCACAATGTCAAGTGCCAGGTTTTGGTAAAGTCGGGCAAAAGGATGGCAGCATGTGGTCCTCTACAGAAAAGGCCACAAAGATAATCTCTCTTTGTTTCCCTCTGCCCTCTGTATCTCCCAGCTATTGGCAAAGCATGTGCTTCATAATCATTCCCAAACACAGTTTAAGACAACATGTTCCCAGGAATGCAGTGCGCATCAGTGAGCAGTAGAGTGAGTTAGAATTATTATATTTCCCTGCACCTTAAAAACTCTGAGTCAAAACTTTAAAAAAAATTATTTGAAAAGTTGAGAAATAAATAGAGTCATCTGCATACAATTTTGTACTCTCAAGATGCACTCTATAGAGGAATTTAATTTCCAAGGTTAATAAAAAGTGACATCCCCATCCTCAAACTTGAAGATTGCTTGTAGCCAAGAATCCTAAGCAATCACATTACCTGTCTTCTGGTACCAGATTATGGTAAGAGTATAATATTTTTCTAAGAATTTCTCTTGGTTCTGGATAAAGACCGACATTACTTTCTCATAGTTAAGATGCAGTCATTCCAAAACATAATTGGCCTCTGTAGTAGCCACAAGCCATTTGACACGTTATAATAAATGAAACTGTAAACATCAAATATAGCTAGAAAGATGTTCATCCTTCTGTTCATTATAGATTTAGGCTTGCTGTTCTTGATATCCTCTAATCCTTGAGAGGATATATGTATTTACATGCGTGTGTGTGTGTGTGTGTGTGTGTGTGTGTGTGTACTTTTTCATTCAGAGTTTTCTATCCAAATTTCCTTGCTAAATCCCAGGAACAATTATAAGAAATTCTGAAAATCACCAAGATATAAGAATATTTGATATTCAAGGTTTGGGCTTGTACAGGCTGCAATCAACTGTTACTGCAGACTGAACAACCCAAGTTGGGTGAAATGTGACACTAATAAGAGTAGGGACCTGCTATGGACTGAATGTATTGCCACAAAATTTACATGCTGTATTTCTGACCTCCAATATGGTGGTATTCGGAGATAGAGTCTTTGGCAGGTAATTATGTCATGAGGGTACAGGTCTCATAATGGGATTAGTTCCCTTGTAAGAAGAGACAGAGACAGGGGAGCCTGATGATTCTCTGCTCTCCACCAAGTGAATTTGCTATCTGTAAATAAGGAAGGGGGACCTTCAGCAAAACCAGAGTGTGCCAAAAACTGTACCTCAGACTTTCCAACTCCAGAACTGTGAGAAATAAATGTTTATTGTTTAAGCCACCCAGTTTATGGTCATTGGTTATAACAGTCTGAGCTGACTAAGAAAGGATCTTACAGAGATTCATATCCATATGAGTAAGATGAAAAGTGTCCCAACAGTTGGGGGAGATTAAAAGGGTAGAAAATTATTTTAGAGTTAGGCAGATCTGAAGGCAAAGAAGGAAGACTAGTGTTATAGGAACTTTCATATGAAACACATTAAAAAGAAATTATCATCCTATATAATTATTCCGTTTAATTACATGAAACCCTTGATTAATGTCTGATGCAGCTGTAGAGCCAAGTGCAAATTATTTTAATGAATAAAGAAATTGAATATTAGAGGGAAGAATAGTCTGTAATGAATCAAGGGAATGAATATTACAAGGAAAACTAGCTTGTGCCACATTTTTTCTTCCTCAGTTTCCTCTGGGGAGAAATCTCCATCCTATACAGAGATGGGACCAGGAGTTTGAGGCCATGATAAGCACTAATGTTTTGCTTATAAGCAACAAAGTAGTTTAGGTCTAGCAGTCTTTCAATGAATAAAAAAATATTTTTCACTTTTAATTCTTAACTTGAAGGAAACGAAGGGAGGAAAGAACAGTTATAATATTTTAACCATACAGTACGGTTAATTAACCATTAAACATAATGTTTTAATTAACCGTACTATATGGTTAATTAAAATTACCCCCTTTGACATCCATCAGACTTAAAATGAAAGGCTGGAGAAAAAGTCTATGGAATAAATATTGAAATAGCATGCACCTGAAGGGTGGCAAATATGAGGGACCACAGGGAAGACACAAATTCCTACTTTTCATTGATGTGAAGGGTCACTCTAACACTTGGTTTCTTAAAATTTGAGATTTCATGGATCATTAATTAAAGGAATTTTCCCCTTAAAGTTAATAACTTTTAATTTTGTCAAATTAGGATGTTAAAATCAATGTATCATTTACTTAATTTAATCAAGCAACTACTTAAAATATCCTCATTTTATTAAAAAAATTGCTGTTTTGGACATACACACACATACAAACACATACACATACATATACACATATGTACATATATATCTGTATGTGTACACTAGGAAACAACTATCAAAATTAGTCATTAGAAGTTACCTAAAAATGTCACTGCATTATCACTGTCCACATCTATTGTATAGTTGTTAAAAAAAAAATCATTGTAGATCAACATCTCTTCTCAAACAAAAATGTAGGAATAATTACACTTAAATTCTATCTTAAATTACAAATAAACATCATCTCCTTCAGCATTTCACCTCTTGGCCATGTCTATTCCTACTCTAAATGGATACTTCATAAATTGGCTCTTACACAACTTGGGACTATTTCAGGGACTACAATAGCTTGAACTTAAGATGGGCCTTTTGCACCGATATGGAATGAAGGTCGTGAACTCTTCTTGCATTGAGCAGTTGGAAAATTTAATTCAAATTGTTCCAAATTCTTAAAGTCAGGTGAAAAAAGAACTTAAATAGGTTTGAAACAAGAAATACCTTATATCATATTGTAAGTTTTTATTGTTTAGAAATGTATAAAAATGAGGTGGGAGAAGTACAGGTAGATACACACCAAAAACCATTGCCATGTTAAATATTAGCCAAAACTGTTGTCCTTACAGATGTTTTTGTAAGAATTTTCTCTAAGTACCCTATAATTTTAAGAAGTACTTTAAGAAATGTCTGTTTATACTCACCTCTGAAGAGCTCATTTATTCACATATATTAGAACATTTCTCTGATGCTTTCCTTTGGTTTCACGCCAGGAGATCTCTAAATAATAAAAGCACCTAATAAGAAGGCCTATTTTATACATCTACAGCTAAACCTTCTTCGATGAATAACAAATGGCCCCTTCTTGTAGCAAATTTTGAATGTAAGGAAGATTGCTATGATGGATTTCCTATAGTTGTTTTATCCTCTACACCCCATACACATAATTTTTACAAGATTCAAATTACTTTGAATAATAGAGGTATTGGCTGTTCATAAAGAAATCAAACACACCAAGCTGCTATTTTCAACGTTATTTTATTATTTTACAGCTCATATTTCTTGTTATCCAGAGTAACTCATGCCAAAAATTTCAAAAGCACTTTTGGCAGATATGTAAATAATTTGGAGAGCAAATATCCAATTAGTAAATTTTGGCAGATAGTCTTTTGGATCCACATGAGAAGAGAAGAATATTTTAATATCCTTGACCAGTTCATTACTACTGACATAGCTCTGCTCGCACATGGCAAACACTCCAGCTTTTATTTGAGAGGAATGCGATCAGGGAAATTTGTTACTAAAGCCTAAATGTTCAGATAACATTAAAGTGGTTTTCTTCCTCTCAAATTGCTATTTTCTAAAAATAGATTAAATAAACTTTGTTCCCTTTACTTTTCTATGAGCAATGTTTTTCAAGTTGCTTATTACAAAAAATGATAGTTTGTTTCAATTACAATGATCTCACACGAGACTCAATGGAGAACAGGAACCTGACCATTTCTTCTCAGGGCACTTTTACTCTTTATAAACCTGCCCTTTAGTTTCATTCATCCATTCAGAGCAGTAACTGTGAGCTGACTCTGATGGACTCAGAAAAGCCATATCTAATATTTATAAGCTGGAACAAGGTAACCCAGTCCAATTGCTTCCTTTCATAAAGGAAATGATGAGACTTGGAGTAATTCCTCAAATGGAAAAACCAAGACTTAACATTTTAAATGAAAGGATTTCAAGCCAAAGCTTAATTTACAAAGCAAGTGTCTATTATTAAAAATAAGTTTTAAAACCCAAGCCTCTATTTTAAAAATCACACAAAACTTCCTTCATAAATGTCCACTTTATTGGAAAGCATCTATCACAGTCTCAGTTTGCCATATTTTCCCTTTTCTGCTGCATGAACAGCTTCATAATTTAAGATATCCATGTTGTGTTTTATTATCATAAATAATGACTTTAAGCATTTCTGGTTACTTTTAAAAGGAAGAGAGAAAGAGACACAGCAACACAGAGTAGTGAGAATTTGCAGAAGCCCCATATGCTTGTGTCTTCAGTAGACCATCAAATCTGAGCCGGCTTTTGGTTATTTAACTACTTCATTAAGACTACAGAAACACCTTTTCATTAAACCTTTATTCTTCAAACCACCGTGACTGCATTTAGGGACAGTGGATGGGCAAAACTCCTCTCTCTATAATCCATTGTTGCAATGGAACCTTGGCTTTTTTGTTGTTTCTTTCTGATTTATAACCATGCCTAAAACATCACATCACATAAATATATTTTAGGCTCCTTTGGGTCTTACAGTGTAATATATATCCTGAGACTACAGATACATATATATATATATATATATATATGTGTGTGTGTGTGTGTGTGTGTATCTGTGTTGTGTGTGTATATGTATATGCATATACATACACACATATATATATACACATTCTGTATAATGTACATCTTTTTAAGTTTATGTATATTTTCACACATATTTCATAGGTAAAATACATACAAATCCATAAGGCATAAAAACACATACATGTGTTTTTTCTTCTGAAGTTGTAGTCATTACTGTGTAAGAACCATAATTAATTATGCTTTCATTCAACGAGTATTTAAGTTCTACTTTTTATCAGAGTCTGTTTCATTAGCAGTTTTTTGAAGTCCAATTTACATTTCTTAAAATTTCACTGTTTTAAGTGTAAAATTGAGTGATTCCTAGTGAATTTATATAATGGTGCAAACATTACCACAACTCAGTTTTCAAACATTTTTATTCCACAAAAACATCTCCAGTCCACTTGTAGCCATTTCTCTTTTCCAGCCCCAGCCCTAGTTAACCTCTAATTAACTTGCTTTCTCTTTTTTGAAAAGTTTATATCAATGGAATAATACAAAAGGGTTTTTTACATCTGGCATTTTTAGTTTAGCATATGTTTTTTGAGGTTCATTCATGTGCTAGAATATATCAATAATGCACTCTTTTCTATTGCTGAATAGTATTCTACTGTGTGGTTATAACACATTTTGTTTACCCATTTACCAGTTGACTGGCATTTGGGTTAGTTTCAGTTTGAGGCTCTTGTGAATAGCAGTGCTATTAACATTTATCTACACATCTTCATATAGACATAGGTTTTGATTACACTTGTATATATACCTCTGAGTCAAATTCCTAGGTAAATGTATGTCTTTCTAAGAAATTGCCAATCTGTTTTCCAAAATGATTGATTGTACCAAGTTACATTCTGACCAAAAATGTATGAGAATTTCAATTTTGCAGCATCCCACCAACATTTGTTTTATGTGTCATTTTGATTAAAGCCATCCTGGCTGGTGTGAATTGGTACCTTCCTGTGATTTTAAAATGCATTTCCCCGGTGGCTTAGTATGTTCAGCATCTTTTCATGTGCTTGTTAACTATTCATTTATCTTCTATAGTGAAATGTCTATTCAAATATCTGGCACTGTTTTACATCAGGGGATATAGTATGGAAAATAAATTTCCCACACTCAAGGGCTCACATTCTAGTAGTAGGAAGAAAACAAAATTAACTATTTCAAATAGTGTTATATCATATGGAGAAATGCAAAACAATGCAATGGGCATAGGGAGTACTAGACTGTGTGGGCTTGATATTTAAATAAAGTTGACAAGAAAACTTTCACTGATAAGTAAACTGCAGAAGGTCTGGAAGAAAGTGATGGAGGAACCCACCTGTACTTCTGGTGTATACATGTATACGTATTTAGTATTATATTGTTATTAAAGCAGAGGGTATCATGTGCAACTATTTAATTAAGAGAAGCAATAACATATTTTGTTCTCCTGCCTAAATGTTATTTAAAGAAGGCCTAGTATCAATGATTCAAATATTGTGACTTATAAGATTTAGGGTTTTGATGGTGCTTTTTATAATCACTCTAAAAATGGCACAGAGCAAATTATTGTAATATTTATGCAATCTACATTATATAGTAAATGAGGTGACTGATTTTTACCAAGTTATTGCTGCTGCATGTATGCTTTTTAATATTGTGACATAGAAATATAGTAGTATACATTCTGTCCGATAGGAATCCATATTTTTATACTATAGGAAATTGACCTTTCTCACTAACACAGCTAGAAATTTGCTTCCTGTGCCACCACAGCATCATGATAAAGGACATCTTCCATGACGAGAAGAATGCAGGCATGTAGGTTTCATTTTAGAGAATATTAGAGCACCTCACATTTTTTGTTGTTTGTTAAAATATGTCGGGTAGTTGCAATTTGCAGAATATATTGAGGAAGGCATATTTTTCCAAGATAGAAGCTGAGAACTAAAATTGTACTTAGAATAAGTATACAAGCAAAATATATCCATGTAGCATAAATAAGAGACATTAGATACTCCAGCACAGACAGAAGCTATGTGGGGCCTACAGGAGAGACTAACTTCTTGAACAAAAACAGCTCTATCTTATTATCTTAATCCAAAAAGTTACTAGAATGGTTAATTTGATATGCAGTTGCTGAGTTTGAACCCTTTTTCTTTTATTTCTTATCTGGGATTAGCAGTGATTGCTTCTTTTGTTTTCTGTGGTTTTGTTGTTGTTTAGATTTTTTTGTTTTTTGTTTGTTTTTTTGTTTGCTTGGTTTGGATTTGAGAAGGGGCATTCTTGTGGAGAATAAAGAACATTTTCATGACATACTGATTTTGTGGTCACTTGACCTCTGGGCAGATTTTGGCATAAGGCTCTGGTTGTCAGGCAACAATTCCTAGCACATGCCAACTTTCTGGTTCTTGTTTTCCCTTCCCTTAGGGCTCTCCAGATGAGTATCATTGACTGGAAATGCTTCATGAAACTCTGCTTTCATTTTGGGCATAACTGCCTACAACAAGAGGATCTGGTGAGAATTAGCTATACAGACTCAACCACTGCCCATGCCATGAAGTTACCATTGCTAAAAGCATTATCCACATTGGGTATATCATATCTTAAGGACTGGGGGATAAGAATAGCAAAGATAGAGATAGGGGATATGCAGTAAAGCACTTAAGATTTTAATTAATAAGGCTGGAACAAGGTTGAAATTAACTAAGGTGGCAGAAAAATGATACTACAGAAAAAAAATTAAGACAAAAATTCTAAAGCACAGTGGAGTCATGCCAAGTGCTGAATGCATGCCATTGAAAAACATGGCCTTGGTTTCTGGCTTGATAAAGCTTATAATCCCTTATGTCAGACAAACAATAATCCAAGGGGAATCCAAGGGGAAAAAAATATATTAATGCTACCTGCATTATCTCTTCTAAGAGTAATAACTGAGTAATATAAAAAGAAATAACAAAAGCCACCTAGATTAGACTATGACGTCAAGAAAATCCCGAGTCATAATGAGATTTAACTGGTGAAGTCAAGGGAATGATTGAATGCAAAAGGTAGAGCATGTTCAAAGGTCTTGAGGAAGCACTTGAATTTTGCATGAACTGAAAAGAACCAATGTGGCTGAAGCAGGGAAAATATTGGTAGAGAACAGCAAGAAACAAGCAATGAAAATTAAATAAGGGATGAATCCTGTACAAATGATTAGCTAATAATAAAAATTTGAGATTTTATTTTAAATTCAATAAATAATAGTTTTATGATTTTGAACTGAGACTAATATGACCTCCTTTACCTTTGAACAAAATCACTTTATCTTCCAGGTGAAGAATGCATTAGATGGAGGGAAGGACGGATATGACAGAATGGAGTCTAATACAAAAGAATAATGATGTGGACTAGAATGAAAGCAGGAAAATGTATCAACAGTATTTGGAGATGAATTGTGAGTAGAAGATAGGCAATGGATAGTGAAATTTTCCAATTCCTGGCTGACATCATTGAAGCCAATAAATTAAATGAGTCAACTCTGGAGAAATAGCACATTTGGCAAGAAAAATATTTTTTGTTGTTGTTTGTTTGTATAAATTTCTTTTTTTTTTTTTGCCATTTTGAATACCTTAATTTTGACACATTTATCACCAAAATTGATAATGTTGAGTTGCCATTGGATACAGGAGTGCAGAGCTCAGAGGAGAAATCAAAAATAGAAATAATAATTGGGAATCTTTCAGAAATACATTTTTTCCAGACATAAAAATTGATGAGATTGATTTGAGTGAAGGTATGTAATAAGTAAAAATCTCCAAATGTCCAAAGATTATTTAAAAACTGGTTAGGGAAGAAATTGCAAGAGAAAAATGAAAATTACTAATGATATCTAAGAAGAAATTAAGAGAATTTGGTGTCATAAGAAGAAATAGAATAGATTTCACAAAGACAGGTATGGAGAGAATTTTTTTCAAATGCTTCTGAAAGGTTAAAATAGACAAAGAGGATTAAAAAGTTTACATTGGTTTTAGCAGCATGGTAACCAGAGCCCTTTCAGTAGACTAGAGGAGTGAGAGGCTAAATTGAGTGAATCAAAGTTAATGGAAGTGAGAACGCAAAGGCAAAGAGAATAGACAGAGAGAGCTTTATAGATACTGTAATATGTGGAAGTGACTTTGAGGAGATACGGGTGAAAGGGACGTTTTAAGAATGAAGGGTAGTGAATTTGTTTAAAATGATGATGGAAATGACCCAATAAGGAATGTGCAGATGAAGATCCAGAAGAAAAAAAAATAGCTAATATATTTTGGTTAGAGGAAGTAGGTTTGGCACTTAATTGGGCCAGGCTAAACGTGAAATGTCTTACACAGAGTGAATCTTCAGCTTGGGTTAAGAAAAAGGCAGACAGTGGGTTGACATGGTTTGTATGACAAGAGTATAAACAACCTTAGCCATGATTTTACTAGCTATCACAAGATGGAACTGCTGTAAAGTTCATCAATTTTCTTAATCTCATCTCTTTACTAGAAATCTTAAAAAATCATTAAAACAAGAAAAGGTGGTCATGTTCTTTGTACAGAGACACCAGATATGAATAATAATTGGAAAATACTGTCTGGCCCTGTAGAAGCCCTAAGGGGAAAAGATATCAGAGAGGAAATGAGTATCACAATGCAGGTCAAATCAAAGACTCCAGGGATCAAAAAGGAGATGGGCCATGAATGTGCCCAGGGAAGAAGCCCCACATCACCAGTCAGTATTCAGAGTCTTTCCTACTTTCACACACAACCTGGTGGTCTTTGTCTCTTTATTCCAAGCATCCATAATGTCTACCATTTTCAGCTCTCATACACTAAAAAAAAAGTGTACAAAACTAAAGAATACATTATCTGTTTTCTCTTATTACAAAGCCCTCCCCAAACTTTGAGATGAAATAAAAATTATTTAAGGTAGGTATTTCAAGAGACTGTGGTTGTAGAATACGTTAAAAAACTAGAGAATTCTTTATTCAGAAATGGTTAGATCTGGACAATACTTTTTATGAAACAAATTTATTATAATGATATGTTTAAAGATACAGAGATGGACTTCTTTCAGAAGTAATAATAAAGCTATAATTAGTGATGAATGATCTTGAATCACCTGCTGACTCAAATGATCAACCGAGGTTCTTAAGAGTGAAAACCTTACAGAATGTTTTTTTCCCATGACATTTCCAGTAGGCTTTGGTTTGTGCCTGACTTGGAATTCCAGTACAAAAGGCTTTCTTGTGGTAGCTCAACTCTTTTTTGGAAGCAGTCAATGCCAGGAAATGAACTGAGATGAAGAAATATAGTGAGGATTTTTGTTTTTGTTTTTGCTTTATGGTTTTGTTTTATTTCCCCACTGAAAGCTCACACTAAGAAAATGAAGCATGTTCTATCTTAGAAGAGAGTTTACAAGTGTTAAATGGGTTCATGTCCTTAAAATAGTTCTGTATTATTGAATTTGTAAATTAAAAAATAAAATATTGTTTGCCCAAGAGCAGACTCACAAACCCATCAGAATTTGTGGTTTCCAAAACTCTGGAACTTTGTACTAGATTCAACCGTGGGAGATTTGTGACCTCTTGAGATTGCTATTTGCATACTATTGTTTAGGTATCCATAATAGAGAGGAGTTAACAGAGTTCCTCAGGGTGCCTAACTTAGATAAAAAGGGTAAAGAAGGAATACATTCCTTCCCAGCATCAGGGGATTCTGAAATGCCTTCTGTTCACTAAAATTTTTGATTCTGCTTATTTAAAGTGAGGAGAAATTTGTGTTTACTTTCTGTGGTCTGGAGCCCTCCCACTTTGTTCTGGGACCCCATCAGCAAGGAACTTATAACCTGAAAGTGTCTGTGGCACCCTTTGGACACCCAAGGAGGAGAACTCTGCTTAGAAAGTGATGTTAAAATTTCAATTACAAAGCCACTTTGCAAATACGTCCTGAGTTTATGTCCCCAAGCAACTTGAGAAGAGGTCACAATGTTGCTTTAGGTGTTGGCTTTTGGATAAAGGGTACAATTTGAGGCCCTTTTTGATTTTGCTTTTTCAAGAAAAGTGAGGTCAGCTCTTGGTTTTCTAATCACAATCAGCTTCATATTAAATTCCTTCCTGAACTTTCACCTTCTAACAGTGGAGTGCTCTGAAACAGTTTCAGTCATTTTTTATGTTAAAAAATGCTGCACATTTTGAAAATTAATTCTAATACAGAGTCAACATTATTATTTTAGTTCATTGTACTCTGGAAAACATTCTTTTATAGATGCCAGAACAATATTTTATTTGACTGATTTTGATCTGTAATTATTATTTTTTGTACCTTTGAATTTTCTAGTTTTAATTGGGGGAAAAAAAGTAGCATTTTAGCTAATTTGTATTTAAGTTAGCACACACACACTCGATATCTTGTCAATGGTCGTTCATTTAAAATGTAGTCTAGGTTCACCAAACTAAACTGCTTAATATAAGTTTGGATAGATACACTAAGAAAACATGAGAAGCAAATTGTGGGTGATTATATAAACAAATCTTTTCAATCATTTTAGTATTCACTATCTGTATATGTAGATCTTATTCTCATTTAGTAAAGCTTTTTTCAAAAAGAAAAGAAATTGAAAAGTTTAAGGGTATCATATGTGTATCAAACAAGAAAGTTATTTTCCTACAGAAAGCAACAAGGAAGTGGATGAGTGAAGGATCGTGTGTCAGTATATCTGGGTTCATATTCCTGCTTTACTTCCACATACAAAGTCACTTCAGTTTTCTGAACAAAGATTTCTTAAACAGAAAATGAAAAATTTTGGACCAGATAGTATCTTCAACTTATTCTAAGCCTGAACATTATCTTAATCTTAGCAATTAACAAATATTGATTTCTTTGTTTCGTTTAGTTTTTCATTTTGTGTTTTTTGGACCACATACAGGTTTGTTAATTTAAATTTAAATGTGTTTATTTAATTTTATGTTTCATGCATTCCTGGAAAATGTGTGCTGTTTGTGAGCACATGATAATTTCCATCAATGGTGTTGAGGGAATGTATTCTCTTCCCGCGTCCACAAGGGGGTGTAGTTTCTAGGGCAGAAACTTGCCAGCGCCATGCGTTTTTCCCCACGCTCCTTCTGGGAGAATAAACGGTGTCTGTTTAACTCTGGCAAGCACGGGAAAAGGATCAAACGCAATCACTCCAGTGGAAGTTTAAAGGAACCCTTTTTATTGGTCAGGGGGCTTGGAGGAGGTGGGAATTCCCCCCAGGTTAAAAGTCCCTGTCCCCACATCCGGCCAGATTCCATCTTCCGGTTCCCTTCCACCATCTTCCGGTTCCCTTCCACCATCTTCCTGGAAGCTCGCTCTCTCTCATCGGCTCTCCTTCTCTGGGATTTCCCCTCAGGGGTCCCCTTCCACTCAGTGTGGAAGCTGCTTTCTCCTGGATTTCATCTTTCTGGATTCTCTCACTCCGTGTGAGAGGTGCTTTCCTTCCCTGATTTTCCCCCTCTGGAAACCCTTCTCAGTGTGAGAGTTGGCTTTTCTGTCTTCTCCCTCACTGTGAAAGCTGGCTGTCTCTCTCTCTCTCTCTCCTTCTCCTTTTTTGTCTCTTTCTCCCTGCCTAAATAAATCACTTTCAGCAAAAACTTTTTGGGTCCGGTATTTACTTGTGAGTGCACCGCGCCCTGTGTGGTCCCCTCTCCCATTCTTGGGTGAGTGAGGGACCAACAGCTTGGAAAGCCCACTGGGGTGCGAGCTGAGCACTCCTCTGCACCTCAAAACCCGGAAACTGTGTTATAATGGATATATCCTTTATTTTGCTATCCAGCACTCTGTTTTTCAGATCTGATCATGTTTCCATGTGTGCATCTGATTTTCTGTTCTAAGTCCTGCATTCACAGTACTTCACACGGTAAATTTTAAACATCGTAGCTACTTTATTTCTCGATGATGGCGACTTCCCAACTCTACCTTCAAAAGCATTTCCACAGTACACAGCTGTGAATACTTTATGAACATGTTTGAAAATTTCTCTCAGAAAAATACCTAGGAATGAAATATCTGGGCCACTTATAGAGCATATTAGTAATTTCACATAGTAAGGTCATGATGCTCTCCATTATGATAAACCTAGGATATACAACTAGCTGTACATAGGGGTTTCTATACCTTACATATATACCAACTGGCATTAGCCAGATTTCTAATTTTTGACAATTTAAGAGTATAAAGGAAAAGCTTTTGTTTAAATTTTTACTTCTACCATTTCCAATGGGCTTTAACATCATTTGATGTGCATATTAGCTTTAATGTTTCTGTGACCCATCAAGTCATATCCTTTGCCATCTTTTTGGGAGGGGAAGTGGTGCTTTGGAAAAAGTCTCTGAGTATTCTAGATATTAATTCATTGTGGATTTTTAAAATTGCAAATGTTCCTCCATTATTTCAACTATAGAACCTTGGACCAGGATTCTTCTTCACAGAACATAAATATTTAATAATGTTATAATAAAATTAATTATATTTTCTTATGCTTCATAACTCTGAAATTATTTTTTAAAGTCCTTTAATTTCCTAGATGACAAAGGTAATCCTTTTTATTTTTTATAAATTTTATTACCTTTCAAAATTATGGCTGTTATCAATTTGGAGTCCACTGTACATATGGTGACATATTAACAAATCTTTTCAATATTTTTACTTTGAAATAGTTTATCATGTTCAGTTTAAATACATGACTAAACCATTTCAATAATACTGCTTCAGAGGGTAAATGCTATTCTTTTTCATGTCTTTTATAGTATTTCTATAAGGACTTCTCATGTCACAATGTAAAACAGTATTTTCTTTCTGAAATCTTCTTTCCCTAGGGCTACATTCTTGCTTTAACAAGTGTCATGGAGCAGAGTGAAAAGGCCCTCATAGGTTCAGGGCACAATGTGTTTAAAGAGCAGAGCGGTGATGACCCATGGGCAAAAAGCCTTTGTTTCCCCCGAGCACCATAGGTTACATGCCTTTGCTGCCACTAGCAACCAAAAAAAACCAGTATCAGCCATTCCAAAAACATACCAAAAGGTAAAGAGCATCACCATAATGAAGAATCTACATCAACTAATGGGCAAAACAGCCAATTAGCATTACCAGAAGCTGTGATTTTCGTCTCTGATAAAATGGACTTTAAAACAAAAAAGAACACAAGAAACAAAGAGGGACATTACATGGTGGTGAAAGGATCAATGCAA
>PVKP010017063.1:0-46882 GCA_004027715.1 Plecturocebus donacophilus
AGTGGACGTCCGGCTTGTTGGTGATGAAGTTTTTTCTGTTTCTTAGTTTTCCTTCGGGGGGCGCTCCTTCCCCACAGAGCTGGGCCTTCCCGGGTTCAGCTGTGCTTCTCCGTCCTCAGCGCTTCCAATTGCTGTTCTCCTTGTGGGGACGGGACCAGCTGCGCCCGACCAAAAGGGCACCACCCAGTCCCGCACACTCGGCACCGAGAAGCGCCGCTCGGGCCAAAAGAGTCGCGCTGGCGACCTGCGTGGCTCCCTCGCCGGGAATCTCCCAGTCCGTGGGCATCAAATATTCGTCTGCAACTGCTGCGTCCACTCGCTCTCTGCGCCCTCACCGCGAGCCACAATCCTGAGCTGCTGCTACGCGGCCATTTTGGATCTCTCTCCCCCTGCAACTGATTTTTAATGTGTATCTTGTGTCCTGCAAATTTACTGAATTCATTTATTAGCTCTAATAGTTTTTTGGTGGATTCTTTAGGATTTTCTGCATATGAGGTCATGTCATTTGTGAATAGAGATGATTTATTTCTTCCTTTCCAATTTGGATGCCTTTTATTTCTTTTTCTGCCTAATTGCCCTGGATGGAACTTCAAGTAAAATGTTGGATAGAAGTGGTAAATGGATTTTTTTTTTTTTTTTTTTTTTTTTTTTTTTTTTTTTTTTTTTTTTTTTTTGAGAAAGAGTCTCCTTCTGTCACCCAGGCTGGGATGCAGTGGTATGTTCTCAGCTTACTGGAACCTCTGCCTCCCGGGTTCCTGGGTTCAAGCAATTCTCCTGCCTTAGCCTCCCAAGTAGCTGGGATTATAGGTGTGCACCACCACACCTGGCTTGTTTTTTTCCCCCCCTTTTTTGTATTTTTAGTAAAGATGAGGTTTTGTCATGTTAGCCAGGCTAGTTAAATGTATGTTTTTGTGTTGTCCAATTTAGGAGGAAAGTGTTCAGTCTTTCAGAATTAAGCATGATGTTAGCTGCAGGCTTTTTATAGATGCCATTTATCAGACTGAGGATGTTTCTTTCTATTTCTAGTATATTGAGTATTTCTTTTTAAATCATGAAAGGGTGTTGCCTTTTGCCAAGTGCTTTTTCTGTGTCTATAGAGGTAATTATTGAAGTTTTTGTCTGTTACTAATATGGTATATTACATTAATTTTCATATGCTGAACCAACCTTGCATTTCTAGGATTCACTCACCAGTTCTTGAGTTTGAGAAGATTAATCTAGGGTATCGTTATCTGAAGACTGATAGTCTTGAGATTTCCCTTATTGGATCAATTTCACCTTTATCATTAGAGTCTGGAGTACTGCCATCTGTCTTTTTGCATTCATCTTCTGATATAATAATTGTGATACATCTTCCTCTGGAAATATTCTTCTTTTGACATTTTTGGGTAGAAAATGAAAATTGTTGTATCCTTAACTGTGTTAAAGAGCTTTAACAAAGGCTAGAAAGCTGATGTGTCCAAATTTGTTTTTATATCTTCTTGAAAGATGGTACAATACTTTGGGCAAAGCAGTAAGAAACTGAAGAATAATGAAATAGTGATCACTTATGTCATTATTACATCATTCTTTTAGATAAATCCAACATGTTTCCATTTTCTTCTGATTTTTTTTTCTGTCTTTCACAGTGAACATCCATTGTAGAATAATAAGGATTTTTTTTCCAAGACCGTTTATAAATCCTCTTATCTTGTCTGGCTGACTCACATTGTTTCCTGGGAAGGCCAGGCTGTAGTGGCTGAGATAACGTTGGCAGTTGTAGTTGGTTTGGAGTGGACGAACAAGGGACTTACTAATTCTTAGCTCATAATATAAGGATCCAGAATCAGAGGTGGATTGAGGACTCACTAGTAAATCTATCTGGAAATATTTGATAAAATATTTGATGAAAGGTTTGACTTAGTTGAAATTCAGAAGTTAGGCAATTTAATCTAATGGGGAACAAGGTTGGTGGAGGATGTTGCAGTAAACACTGGGTCAGCTAGCTCCCAGTATTGGCCACCAGATGGCCAGGGCAGTTTAGATGCTGTCTTTTTAAAGAGCTTTGAAGGGGTGGAAAGAGGAAAGCAGTACATAACCTGATTATAAGTATCATAAAAATGATTCATAATTTAAGCAGTGCTTGTACTACGTACAAGGCTGGCTGTGGAACCCATCATGAGTTACTTCTCTTTTTCAAGACTTCTTTATTAATTGTCCCATTTCCATCCTGTGCCCTCCAGTCTTGAAGGAGATTGCAAAATTTGAAGCTCTTCAATGCAGTTCAAAATTTTGCTTTTAGGGAAATTATTAAATATTATCAGCTGGGCACAGTGGTGTGTGCCAGTAGTCCCAGCTACTCTACTCCCAGGCTGAGATGGGAGTATCCTTTGAACCAGGAGTTCAAGGCCACAGTGAGCAATGATAGCACTGCTGTAATTGTAAGAGCTGCCAGAGTTACATTCTAGAATATATCTGAGGCATCTAGCAATTTATCTCAGTCAACACTTAAAGAAGGCCATTCTTGATAATTACTGGTCCTTCAGCATGCCTTTCACAGATGAAAAAACATGCAGTTTCCAGATAGTGGACAAATGGTTTGTCTTTCTTATATTGGCTTGATCCTATTATTGTTTATAACTTTTTTTAAAACAGAGTTTTTACCTTTTCCAAAAGCCTCAAATTCATGCTAGATTTATGTTTCTCACCATTGACACTGTTAAAGCAAACTAAATATGGCCTGAGAAAGACTCTGTACTTTGATATTTAAATCCTTGTGGACAGACTGTAAACTAGCTTAATAGGCGGACAAGATTGAAAATCTGACTTAGGAATATGTGCCTGTAACAATATAGCTGAGTCTTGGCCAATCCCAGCAGCCGTACTTCAACAACTCATAACTGCTACATGTTCAAATAAGGCTAATGCCAACCTGTAACCAGTCCACCTGTTTCCGTACTTCCCTGTTGGTTTCTGTCTGTCACTTCCGTTTTTTTGTGTCTATAAATTTGTTCTGACCACAAAGCATCCCTGGAGTCTCTCTGAGTCTGGTGTGATTCTGAGGGCTGCCCTGTTTGTGAATTGTTCTTTGCTCAATTAAACTCCTTTTAATTTAATTTGGCTTAAGTTTATCTTTTTTCTCTTCTTTTTTTTTGAGATGGAGTCTCACTTTGTTGCCCAGGCTGGAGTGCAGAGGTGTGATCTCAGCTTACCACAACCTCCGACTCCCTGGTTCAAGTGATTCTCCTGCCTCAGCCTCCCAAGTAGCTGGGATTACAGGCACATGCCACCACACCCAGCTAATTTTTATATTTTTAGTAGAGATGAAGTTTCACCATGATGGTCAGGATGGTCTCGATCTCCTGACCTTGTGATCCACCCGCCTCAGGCTCCCAAAGTGATGGGATTACAGGCGTGAGCCACCATGCTCAGCCTGAAGTTGTAGGTGTTCTTTATATACAGTAGTCCCTCCGTATCCACATCCCAAGATGCCCCCCCAGTGGATGCCTGAAATGACAGATAGTAACAAATCCTGTACATGCTATATGCAATAACTGATCTGATAACCAGGATGGCTACTGATTGACCAACAGGCAGGTAGCATATACAGCATGGATTATCTGGACAAAGGGATGTTTGACTTCCCAGGGAGGGTGGAGCAGGATGGTGTGAGATTTCATCAGGCTCAGAATGGTGTGTAATTTAAAACATGAATTACTTCTGGAATTTTCCATGTAATATTTTTAGACTGCAGGTGACTGCAGGTAACTGAAACCATGGAAAGCAAAAATGCAGATAAAGGGGGACTACTGTATCTTTGATATCAGTTCTGTGTTATATATGTTTTGTGAATAATTTTTCTCAGTTTGTGGCTTGCCTGTTTTCTTTAATGGTATCTTAGTGAGTAGATGTTTTTAAATGTTTAATAACTTCCAAATAAAAGGTTTTTAAAAATGGCTATTGCTTTCTGCGTTCCTAAGAATCCTTCGTCTACCTTTAAGCAGTGAACATAGTCTGTTTTTTAGTCTGTTTTTTTCAAACTGTACTCTGCTTTCTTGAAGATACTTTCCAGAAACAGTCATGGTATTTCAGTCAGGACATGGGTAGGCAATCATTAACAGTATACAGCAACTTTCAAACTCCTTCTTTGATGGACCACCAAAAATCAAAAAGCCACTATAAAACCCATGAAGTTTTCATTTGATGCTCAGAACAGGGCAAGTTTAGAGTGAGAGTTGACATTTCACATTTAGCATTTTAGCATGTTGTTTAACAACTTTTCTTTTCTTTCTTTCTTTTTTTTTTTTTTTTGAGACGGAGTCTTGCTCTGTCACCAGGCTGGAGTGCAGTGGCGCAATCTTCACTCACTACAGCCTCTGCCTCCCGGGTGCAAGTGATTCTCCTGCCTCAACCTCCCAAGTAGCTGGGACTACCGGCGTGTGCCACCATGCCCAGCTAATTTTTGTATTTTTAGTAGAGACAGGGTTTCACCATGTTGGCCAGGATGGTGTCAGTCTCTTGACCTTGTGATCCACCCGCATTGGCCTCTGAAAGTGCTGGGATTACAGGCGTGAGCCACCGTGCCAGGCCTGCTTAACAACTTTTCATGAGCCAACCCTGACTTTCAGGTAGTGAATTGAAAATGGCAAAATTTATCTGAAGATCCTCAACTTCTGCTCATTTGTGGGGCACCATCTCAGTGGCATCACTGGAAGGTCCAGATTGCCTGACACACTGCTAACCAATTACTGGGGCTGAGGTCCCAACAGGTGTTTGGGCTTAAGGAGTTAAGCCTGTGCTGAAGGTGGAAAGGGAGAAGAGGACATAAGAATGTATTTGTTTTTTCATACCACACGGCATTTGTGCCAAGGTGGCCATGTGTGTCAAAGTCAGGAAATCCCTCCTCCTGGGAGCCAAGAGGAAGTCTCTCAAAACTAGAAGGGAAAAGGTGTTTTCCCCACATCACTCCATCTTTGGGTACATTCTAGTAGTGATTTATGCCCCTTACCTAAAAAACAACAATGAAGTGTTTAGTGTGCTACCAGAATAGCTTAAAAAAAAAAAGAAAACGAAATTTTGCATTTTAATAATAAAAATTTTGCATTTGCAATTAATTTTACTTGATAAAAAAATAGTATTTCAAACTGTACAGTCACCAGTGGTACACAGTTGTCAAAAATGCACACACTTCACTTGACATCTCCGGCACCTTCAGCTTTCAGTGCCTGCTCTGTTTTGGTATCCCCAGTTTCTGCAGGGTTATTCTCCTTTCCACACTTTGGGTACCTTCTTTCCCTTCTTTACCATGGGCCTTTTTAGGCTTTGGCTCTGGTTTTAGAGGAGCAGGTTTAGCAGACAACCTTGTGGATTTTCTCTTTGGTTCATCCTTTATGTTGGCTTTATCTCCTTTAGTATCCCCTTCAATCTTCCTCTTGGGCATGTTGGCATCAGTGGCGTGATGTGGGCACTGGACACATTGATGCAGTGACTCACAGGCTTGGTTGATCTGTAGGTTGTTCTCGCCTCCTTCACACTGCTCCGATTTTTTTTTTTTTAAGCTCTGTAATTTTAACTTTTATGTGATGTTTATTTTGAATTATTTTTATGTATAGGATGATATATAGGTCAAGGTATTTTTTTCTAAAAAAATGCATAATCTCTTTGTTTTACTATGATTTGTTGAAAAGACTTTCCTTTACCCATTAATGACTTGGTCAAAAACAAATGGCCATGTAAATGTAGGTCTTTTTCTGGACTGTCTGTTCTATTCTGTCGATCTACTTGTCAGTACTTATGTTGATACCATATTCTCATCTATGAGAAATTGTTTTAGAGTAAATTTTGAATTCTGGTAGTTTAAATGCCCAAGGCTTTTTGTTGGTTTTCAGCATTGCTTTGCTGTTTTCGTCTTCTTGCATTATCACGTGTGCTTTAGAATGCAGTTTCTACCAAAAAAAAAAAAATGCCTGCTGGAATTTGATTGAGATTGTTGTGTCTTTAGGGTCTTTAGAACAATTTGGAGAGAATTGACATTTTAACAGTATTCAAGTTTTCAATCCATGAACATGGCATATTTCTACTTAGGTTGTCTTTAATGATTTTTTGTTGTTGTATTAAGCGACATTGTAGAGTTTTCAGTGTCTTTTGGTAAGGATATTTTTGCGTCTATGTTCATGAGGTATGATGGTCTGCTCTTATAATATCTCTAAGATTTTGGGATTAATATCATGCAGTATTCATAAAATGTGTTGGGAAGTATTTCCTTGTATTTTCTTAAATAATTTTTATAAGATTGGTGTTATTTGTGCCTTAAAAGTTTGATAGAATTCACTAGTGAAACCACCTGGCTGTATAGTTTTTTTGTGTATGTCTGGGAAGAGATTTGATAAATTCAATTTCCTTAATAGAGATAGGACTATTTTATATTTTTTGTTCAACCTTGTGTTAATTTTGACAAGTTGTGTTTTTCAAAGAAGTTATACATTTTATATAAAATGTTAAATTTAGTATAAAGTTGTTCATAATATCTTATTTTTTAAATTAAAGATCTGAAATGATGTCCTCTGTTTCATTTCTGATATTGGTGATTTCTCTTTTTTTTTCCTCATTCAGCCTTGGTTTAGCAGATTTTATACTTTTCAGAAATCTATTTTATGACTTTGTTGATTTCATCTGTTTTGCATTTGTTTTCTATTTCATTCATTTTTGCTTTTTACTTTTTTCCTTTCTTCTGTTTTCTTTGGGTTTTATTTGCTATTTGTTTTTGAACTTTTTGAAATAGAAGCTTAGATACTGATTTTCATCCTTCACTTCTAATATATACATTTAAGGTAGAAATTGCTGTAAAATCATTGTGTTAGTTTTATGAGTTTCCATGAGTCATTTTTATTATCATTCATTACAGATATTTAAAAATACCTATTGTGATTTATTTACTTTGTTCAACTTATGGGTATTTAGAAGTATATAACTTAATTTTTAAGCAATAGATTTTCTAGATTAAAAAAATATTTACTTCTAGCTGAATTGCATTGTAGTTAGGGAATATACTCTTGAAAGGTTTCAAAATTTGCTGATACTTTATGACCTAACATATGGTCCATTTTGGTATGTATTTTGTGTTATAGTTTGTTTTTATTTGGAAGAGCATTTTGCTTATATATATTCTAGTTATTGTGTAGTTCAAATATAGTTTTTGTGTGTGTGTGTGTGTGTATGTACTTGATTTTGTAGCTATTGACAAAGGTATGTTGGTCTCCCATGTAATTGTGGATTTATCTGTCACCTTTTAGTTTTGTATATGTTTTGTTTTAAATGTTTTTAACTTTGTTATTGGGTCCATTGAGATTTAAAATTATGATATATTCGCTAGACGAGATAGCTCATGCCTGTATTCTCAGCACTTTGGAGGCCGAGGTGGGAGGATTGCTTGAGATCAGGAGTTGGAGACCGGCCTGGGAAACATAGTAAGATTCCATCTTTAGAAAAAAATGAGAAAAATTATTGGTGTCTGGGGCTCACACCAGTAGTTCTAGCTACTTGGGTGGCTGGTGTGGGAGGATCACTTGAGCCCAGGAATTTGAGGTTGTAGTGAGCTGTAATCACACCACTGTTCTCCAGCCTGAGTGACAGCATGAGACCCTATCTCAATACAGACAGACAAAAGAATTATGCTATCTTCTTGTTGATAGGACTTTTTAATTATTAAGAAATGCCTTTCTTTATCTTTAGTTATGCTTATTGCCTTACATCTACTTTGCCTGATATTGGCATAGTTAAGCCACCTTTCTTTTTGTTGGTGTTTGAATAGTATATCTTTTCCCATCATTTTGCATTCACTTCTTCTATTTTTATAGTTTTCTACTAGAGCGTTAAACGTAATAATGGATATAATTTGAGTTTAAATCTACTACCTTACTATTTGTTTTACATTTATCCACAGATCTGTGCTACTTTTTCTCTTATGTCTTACTTTCTTTGGTTTAGTCAGATGTTTTAAATTATTCTTTTTATCACCTCAGTTTGCTTTTAATGAATATCCTAGAGATTACTAGATGAGTTTTTGAGTTATTGAAGTCTAACATGAATTATTACTTCTCCTCTTCTTTGGTAAAACAGATATCTTAGAAACTTCCATTCCATTTACCCTATTCCTTCCTTTTTTATTGTTGTCATGCATTTTACATCTCTCTATATTTTAAAGAACAGCCTGTCAGTGTTATTTTTATAGTCGTTACTTGTTAATACTAACATATTTACCCTTAAAATGGCTCTTCCTTTGTGCATTTATATGCTTTTTTCTAGTATTATTTTCCTTCTATTAGAAGAACTCTCTTTTAGGAATAAATTCTTTGTTTTTTCTTTTGATTTTAATTTTGCAAAGATATTTTAAGCTGAGAGTAAATTGCTTGATTGGCACCAGTTTTTTTTTTTTTTTTTCAGAATTTTTAAGTCATTTTTTGCTATTTATCATTTCTGTTGATTATTGCTACTTTAAATGTGTTTTTTGGGATCTGGCTGTTTTAAAGATTGTCTTTAGTTTTTAGCAGTTTGGCTATGATTTGCTTAGTGTTTTTCTTTGCAGTTATCCTGCTTGAGTTTGATAAGCTTCTTTCAGATGTGGCTTCATGTCTTTAATTAATGTTAGACAATTCTTGGTTGCTAGCACTTCATATATTGCTTCTTCCCAATTTTCATACTCTTATGAAATTTCAGTTATACATATGTTAGAACTTTTCAGTGGTTTCATATGCGTCTAGTACTCTTTTCTATAATGTTTTGTCTTTATCTCTCTGTGCTTTGGTTCGGATATTTTCTGTTGACCTGTGTCCCACTTCATGTTTGCTCTATTTAATCTGCTGGACACACCAAATACTTACAACACTTTTGGGAAATTTTGCTGTGAAGAAGAGTGACTATATAAGAGCAGTAATTGAACTGTGGTGGAGTAAAGAGTGGGGCTTTTTGGACAAGATAGACTAAAATATGTTTATGTTATGATTGGAATGATTCAGGAGAGAGAAAAGATTAAAGCTGTGTGAGAGAAAAGTAAGGTGATTTTTAAAGATAAAATTCTTAAGAAGGTGAGTGAGGATGTAATCCAAAGCAGGCAGAGGGTTTTTCTTTGGTAGGAGTGGGACATAGAATAGGCACGGATTCCTGCGTAGCCGTAGTCTTGTGAGATAAAATTCTGGTTTCACCAATGGAAATTCTGCAGGTGCTATAAGTTTTTAGAATGTGTGTGGGGGTGTGTGTGTGTTTGTGCATCATGTGAGAAAATTGTCCAAGAATGGAGAGTCAAGTGAAAGGTAGACAGTATTTATAGCTACCTAATTATGTGTTCTATTTTTGTGTATCTTCAGTGATACCTACCTTTATTTCTTAGTGTAGTCAAAAGTATTGTTGTATTCTTTTAAGGAACTATTTAAATGTTTAATAGTCTTTTTTGTCATATAATTACAGTTTTATACTATATATTTAAACATAGTTAATTGTCTTGGTTTAGCACTTTTAGTTTTTTTTTAATTTTCATTTTAAATTATGGATAAATAGTTGTATATATTTATGGAGTAAACATAGTTAATTCTTTATAGTGAATTTTTAAATTCTTAGTATTTTGGATAGGCAATCAAGTTTTCTTTTTTAAATTTTTATTTAGTTTTACTTTTCATGGGTACATAGTAGGTGTATATATTTATGGGGTACATGAGATATTTTGATACAGGCATGCAATGTGAAATAAGCACATTATGAAGAATGGGGTATCCCCTCAAGCATTTATTTATTGAGTTGAAAACAGTCCAGTTGCACTCTTGAAGTTATTTTAAAAATGTACAGTTATTGACTATAGTCACCCTGTTGTGCTATGAAAATCAAGTTTTCTTAAACACATTTTCCTCTATTGTCTTTTACAGTTTTGCAGTAGAATAGTATAACCATGTTTCGGAATAGTCTCAAGATGCTGCTTACTGGTGGGAAATCAAGTCGTAAAAACAGGTCAAGTGGTAAGTGAGTATGCTACATTTATTGTGTGTGACATTTTAGAAATATAAGTTCTTTTAGGGTCCTGAATTAATGCTGTAACACTTTATTAAATGCTTAACTTAGAACTTAAAGTTTACATTTCTTTAGGCTTTCATACTCTTTATTAAGAGATAGCAACATAATGCTTATCAGGAACAGTCGAGAGAAAGGAAAAGCTTATGAGGAAAAATATTTATTTCTAATATATGAGACAGTAATGTTTCTGTGCATTTGCTTATTAAAAACCTTCTAGACCTAAGTTTATTTTTTTGAATTAGCACTTGAAATCATTGCAGTCCTAGGTACTCTTTGGGAAGGAAATTATAAAAGTAAAAACTGTCCTCAAGATTTATACAGAAAGTAAAATATAAGTTGAATATTTTTATAGGCATTAAAATAAAGTTTGTGGGTTTTTTTTAGAAAAAAACTTAGGCTTTTAAGGTAAATAAACAAAACTATATTATGTTTTTGGTAGAAAATATTGAAAAGAAATGTATTAGAATATTTGTTTTTTATTAATGAGTGGTAGACTTCTGTTGTATTCTTCATAATCTTTTCAACTTATTTTTCTGCAGTTTACAAATTTACGTTGGTACCATATTTATTATCATTCATTTCAAAATGTTTCTGTAATTCTGATTGTGATTTCTTCTTGACCCTTACGTATTTAGAAGTGTACTTAAGAATTTCCAAACTTTT
Source organism: Plecturocebus donacophilus (assembly GCA_004027715.1). Classification (NCBI taxonomy): domain Eukaryota; kingdom Metazoa; phylum Chordata; class Mammalia; order Primates; family Pitheciidae; genus Plecturocebus; species Plecturocebus donacophilus. The sequence continues at coordinate 10,702 of PVKP010017063.1, forward strand.
GATGATTTTTGTTTTTCTTATTATAAGAACAAACTCTCCTACATCAACAAAAGGAAAACTCTTTTTACTCCACTGCTCCCACCAGTGTTTCTGGCCACCAAATATGTGGTTTTTTTTTTTTTTTTCCTATAATGATTCAATTCAGTTCTCTGGTAGATACCAACTGGATGTCCTACAATTAAATTCAATTCTGACACTATCTACCCTGAGTTAGCACAGACCCCATGGGTTATGATCTCAGTCCTACAAGACTGTTTTTCACTGCAGATACCAATTGCATGTTTTGGATCCCCAGGTTACCCACAACTTCTGTCCGACTTGGCTACAAATCAGAGGTTCCCATGACCCCTGTCTCAGGTTCTGTTATTTTTCTAGAATGGTGCACACAACTCAGGAAAACAGTTTCTTTACAAGATTATTGGCTTATTAAAGAATACAGTTCAGGAACAGTCTGATGGAAGATGTGGGTAGGGCAAAGTATGGGAGAAAGGGCCCTGGGCTTCCGTGCCCTTTTTGGGTATGCCACCTCTCAGCATCTTCCATGTGTTAACCCAGAATCCTATTGAACCGCATCCTTCTGGGTTTTTACGGAGGCTCCATTATGCAGATATGATTAATTCATCGACTATTGGTAATGAACCCAAACTCCAGCCCATTTCTCCTCTCCAGAAGTCAGAGGGTACAAGTGAAAGTTTCAACCCTCTGCTCTCATGATTGGTCCCCCTGGCAGCCAGCCCCTATCCTGAGGCTATTCAGGAGCCCCCAGGTACCTACCATTTATCTTGTTAGTATATAGAAAACCACTTATCACTCTGAAGACTCCAAAAGTTTTAGAGCTGTGTGCCAGGAAATGAGCAGAGACAAATATGCTTTGTTTGTTTGTTTTACTACATCATGCTTCTTATTATTGAATTCTAGCTTAATTATACTACTATCAGAGAATCTATTCCATATTATTTTATTCTTTTGATATTTATTGAGATTTGCTTTACAGTTCATCATATGGTAAGTTTTGGTGAATGTTCTGAATGTACCTGAAAATAATGTGAATCTCATAATTATTGGATACAGTGTAGGTCAGTTTTGTTAGTGATGGCCCTAAAATATTTCATATACTTACTTATTTAAAAAAATTATTTACTGAGAAAGGTATGGTAAAATACCACACTATGATTGTGAATTTGCTTATTTCTCCTGCTAGTTCCTGATAATTTTTGCTTTATATGTTTGGAAGCTGTCTTATTAGGAACATTCAAATTTAGGATTGTTACATCTTCCTTATGAATTGACTATTTTATCATTATGAAGTGTCTGTATTCCTAATAATGACTTGTTTAAAAGTTCATTTTTTTTCACATATTAATATAAGTACTCCATGGTTTTTTTTAATTAGTATTTGCAAAGTATGATTTCTTTCATTCTTTTACTTTCAACATTTCTGTATGCTTATGCTGTTATAGCATATAATTGGGTTTTCTTTTCTTTTATTCAGACATGCTTTTTCTTTTAAGGAAGGCTTGGGTTACATTAATTTGGTCAGTCACATATTTAGGTATCTGTGTGCTTTCTACTTGGCCTATCTATTCTCTGCTTCTTTTTCTCCTGTCTTTCTTTCTCTTTCCTCTCTTTCTTTCTTTTGCATTGATCAAAACTTTTTTTTTTTTTTTTGAGACGGGGTCTCACTCTGTTGCCGAATCTGGAGTCTAGGGACACAAACACAGCTCACTGCAGCTTGAACTTCCTGAGCTCAAGGAGTACTCCCACCTCAGCCTCCTGAGTAGCTGGGACTACAGGTGTACACCACCACACCCAGCTAATTTTTTTTTTTTTTTTTTCGTAGAGATGAGATCTCAGTACTTTGTCCAGGCTATTATTGAACTCCTGGGCTCAAGCAATCCTCACGCCTTGGCCTTCCAGAGCATTGGGATTACAGGTGTGAGTCACCATGCCTGGACTAAAAACATTTTTTATTCCATATTTTCCTCTATTAACTTTGAAATTATATACCCTTTTGAAATTTTTTCAATAGTTACCCTAAAGATTAAAACAATCCTTAGCTTATCAAAGTTTGATATTTAATTGGTATTTTTACCCTCTTCTTGGACAGTGCAAGAGCTTTAGATTCTCTTCCCCTGTCTTTAAACTCCACAAGATGTTACTGTTGTTCTATGTTGTCATTGTTACTTAGATATGCCCATATATTTGACCTTTTCATTGATTTTCATTCCTTCCTGCATCCTTGACTTTCTAGATAGAAGTAACTTTATCTGAAGAACACCTTTAATTGTGTTTTATTTTATTTTTAGAGACAGAGTCTCACACTGTCACCCAGGCTGGAGTGCAGTGGCACTGTGAGAGCTCACTGTAACCTCAAACTCATAGGCTCAAGCATTCCTCCCACCTCAGATTCTGGAGTAGCTAGGACCACATGTGCATACCACTGCACCTGGCTAATTAAAAAGTTGTTTTTTTTTTGTAGAAATAGGTCTTGTTATGTTTCCGAGGCTGGTCTTGAACTCTTATCCTCAATTGATCCTCCTACCTTGGCTTCCCAAAGCATTAGGAATTTAGGCATGAGCCACCATGCCTGGCGAAGAACACCCTTTTAGAATTTCCTTTAGTAGGAATCATCTTATGACAAACTTTACTTTTGTTTATCTGAAAATGTTTTTATTTTGCCTTCATTGTTATGAGTTTCTTTTTTTTCTTAAAGAGATGGGATCTCTTTAAGTGTAAAGTACGGTAGCTATTTATAGGTGCAGTCCTGCTGCACTGCAGCCTTGGATTCCTGGGCTCAGGTGATCCTCCTGTCTTAGCCAACCAAGGAGCTAGGCCTAAAAGTGGGTGCCACTCTACCTGGCTATTTCTAGGATACTTTTATTGGGAGCATAATTCTAGGGTGCAGTTATTTTCTTTCAGTATTTTACAATGTTGTTTATTGTCTTCTGGCTTCTTTCATTTTTTTCTAGTGATCAGCTGTCAGTCTAATTGCTACTTCTTTAAAGGCAACTGCCTTTTTTCTCTTTTAAGTTTTTAGATTTATATTGATTTTCCTAAGAGTATTTTCTTTTTTATCTTTATCAAAAAATATTCATATTCTGGCCAAGTGCGGTAGCTCACGCCTGATAATCCCAACACTTTGGAAGGCTGAGGCAGGAGGATTATTTGAGGCCAGAAGTTCGAGACCAGCCTGGCCAACATGGCAAAATCCAGTCTTTACTAAAAATGCATAAATTAGCCATGTATGTTGGCACATGCCTGTAATCCTAGCTACTTGGGAAGCTGAGGCAGGAGAATCGCTTGGGCTTGGGAAGCAGAGGTTGCAGTGAACCAAGATTGGGCCACTGCACTCCTGCCTAGGTGACAGAGTAAGACCCTGTCTCAAAAAAAATATATCTTTATCTTCTATTTATGTTTTTATTTATGTTTGTAGAATTTTTTGACTCTGTGGCATGATGTCGTTTGTCAGTTTTGGAATTTTTCTCTCATTTTTTTCTTCATTTTTCCTGAAGCTCCAGTTATGCATTTGATAGACCATATGCATATCATCTCTGACTCCTATAGTTTTTGTAAATTCTTTTGTCTCTATATTCTTTATGCTAGATATTTTCTTTTGACTTATCTTACATACTTTTCATGCTTTTCTTTCTGTTCCTCAGATTGTATAATCTCAATTGATCTGTCTCTAAATTCACTGATTTTTTTTGTCTGCTCAAATCTGCTATCACTTCTACAAAATTTTTTTTTTCAGTTATTGAGTTTTTCAACTCCAAAATTTCTATTTGATTCTTTGAATTTTTAAATCTCTTTATTGGTATGGTTTATTTGGTGAGACATTGTTCTCATATTTATGTTAACTGACATAGAGTATCCTTTAGTTTTTTGAACATATATAAAATAGACAATTTAAAGTTGCTTATATGTCCAACATCAAGGCTTCCCTCAGAAATAATGTCCATTGCTTGCATTTTGCCCTTGGTGTGTAGGCCATACTTTCTTGTGTCTTTGTCTGTCTCATAATTTTTTATTGAATCCTGGACATTTTAGAATATATAATGTATCATCTCTGGAAATCAGATTCTCTTCCTCCCCAGGGATTTATTTATGTTGTTGTTTGTTTGTTTAGTGACTTCTCTGAACTAATTCTCCAGAATCTATGTTACTGTGCATGACCACAAAGTCTCTGCTTGGTTTGTTTAGTGATCAATTCATACTAGACAGAAATTTTCTAAAATGCCTTCCAGTCTTTGTCAAGGGACTTTTTATACTGAGCAAGCTCTGAGTAGGATCAAATAGACAGCTTTTTGGGTGGAATATTCCCAGGAACTAGTAGACAGGTGAAATAATGACAGTTCTTTGGAAATAAAGCTTTGAAGGAACTATAGTCCTCTTTTGCCCCTTCCGGTGACTGCCAGGCTGCTTTTTTTCATGACTGTAGGTTGTTGACTATTAAGGCTACTGCATAGCTGGAGAGAGGGGGACAGGAATAGGGCAAGTTAAAATACCACAAAGCTTGCTGTTTTTACCATCATTCAGCCATTATTCTTGAATATATGTTGCCTGGAGTGCTGCAAGCCTTTGACTAAGTTTATTTTGACAATTTTGACAATTTTTCCATTGCATTTTTGGAGAAGAGAAATTCTGGATGTCCTTACTTCTTCATTTTCATTGACATCACCCCACTGTCCACTTTTTGATGTTTTCTTTTAAATATATATTGAGATTAATCATGTTATAGATTCAAGCTGCTTTCAAATTTGACATTTAAAAGAATGGTTTATCCCAAATGTATTTTCTGGCCTAGAGCCATCATTTTCATAGATGCCTTCAGTTGTTCACTTTTGAGAGCAGCATTAGCATTTTCTCTTACTTCACAAGAGTACTTGACCTTATACCAGATAAGTGACTCTTACTATCCTTATTAGAGGACGACATCATACTAGACTTTTGAATACTGCTTTAGTAGAGATTATATTATTAAATCCATACATGTCAGGGTTCTACTTGTAGTATTATAGCGAATTCCTTTGATTTTTCTGGGTATTTACTTATATCAATAATTATTTTTAGGAGTTTAATTCTAATATTTATTCCCTGGCTTTTCATGCAAATTGTTTACAATTTAGAATTGTTATAAAAATAGGGCTTTGTATTGTGTATGCAGAGAACTCTATTTGTAGAGAATCAGAATTTTTTTTTATACTAAGAGATTATTCTAAGGCAACAATAAATGTTATATTAAGAGAAAAAGTGTATTTATGGAAAGATATCATTAGTGTTTTTATTATTACAGCTTTTCCTTAATCCTTAATGAATAATTGGGTAGATACTTTATTCTTTATATTAATTTTGGCTCATGGCTTATTTTTAGGGTTAATAAGGGAAGTTTTCTCACAGGTATATAATTTTGGGGCTTTTTTTGAAAATTATCTTGGTATTTAGTTTAAAAAGCATTTGTAATGAAGGGAATTGTCTGTCCTAATTTGTCTTTTACATAGCTCATCTGAATTTTTGTGTGGGCCACTAGATAAATATTTCACAGAAATAGTTTTTATATCAAGTTTATTAAAATAAGATACATTTTATCTGTATCTTAATAAGATACATATTAAAATAAGATACAGAATTTCCCCCTAAGGACATGAGAATATTAGCCTTGAATTTTATAACAGTTAATTAAGATTTATGATGTGAAAATTATTTTTTTCTGATGCTTGTAGGATTAAATATTCTGAAGTTTTGTAAAAAAAAAAAAAAAAAAAAACCACTATGTGGTTCTTTTTAATTAAATGAGTTATAATTAAATAAATTTTAATTAAATGAGTTACGTGTTTCTGTGTTTTCTAAAAGTTCATATATAGTAAATATTTACATATATTTTCTTATTTTTCCTAACCATATCACCTTAAATTATGCAATTAAAAAACTTCAAATATGCTTCTTTGAATCAAGTAATGCCATTGTTTGGTTAATATTGCGTGATTGTTTTGGTAAATCATTACTCAGCTATGCTGGTGGGGAGATACTGGCAGTTTCAGATATTCAAGAAATCAGAAAGATGCGTATCATAAGTATACCTTTTGGACAATGTGTGGAAGGCAAGAGATAGAGAAACAGAAGTGAACAAAGTACATAAAACTTAAACACAGATAATTGCTGGTAATGTACTCCAAGAAGTAGAAATTATTCCAGGAATACAAAGATGTTTGTACATCAGAAAATTAACAGAACTTTTTCAATTGGAAAAAAAATTTTAAACAACACCATTATGTGTTGAAATAGTATTTTATAAAATGGTGCAGCAATTAAAAACATCATTAAGGCCAGGTGTGGTGGCTCATGCCTGTAATCCCAGCACTTTGGGAGACTGAGGTGGGTGGATCACAAGGTCAGGAGAGACCAGCCTGACCAATATGGCACAACCCCATCTCTACTAAAAATACAAAAATTAGCTGGGTGTGGTGGTCTCATGATGTTGCCCAGGCAGAAGTTTTACTTTTGTTGTTCATGTATTTAGTTTCTGTCAACAAATATTTATTCATTAATCATTAAGTACTAAGGATAGTATGCTGGTTGCTTGATATTTGAGTTTGGGTTAAATTCTGTGAACCCCATGTACACATAAGTCAGTTCAACTTTAAATATAGGGTATGTTGTTAGAATCATGTGTTATTGTTTATGTTAGTCCATTTTGCATTGCTATAAAGGAATACTTGAGAGTGAGTAATTATAAAGAAAAGATGTTTATTTCACTCACAGTTCTGCAGGCTGTACAAGAAGCATGGCACTGGCATCTGCTTGGCTTCTGGTAAGGCCTCAGGAATCATTAACTCATGGGGGAAGGTGAAGCAGGAGTAGGTGTGTCACATGACAAGAGAAGAAACGAGAGAGAGGAGCAGAAGCTCTTTTAAACAACCAGCTCTTATTTGAACTACTAAAGTGAAAACTCCCTCATTACCATGGGGAGGGCACCAATCATTCATGAGGCATCTACCCTCATGACCCAGATACCTCTCGAGGCCCTATCTCCAACATTGGGGATTGCATTTCAGCATGAGATTTGGAAAGGACAAATATCTATACCATATCACTGGAATTTTTTTGTCCATTGCATGTTTAACTTAGTTAAAATTTTTATTGACCTCTGGATAATGAATGCTCATAATAAACTATGTGCAATAGTATGCAATGCAAGTTTTTTTTTTTTTTTTTTTTTTGAGACGAAGTCTCACACTGTCACCCAGGCTATAGTGCAGTGGTGCAATCTCAGCTCACTGCAATCTCCGCCTCCTGGATTCAAGTAATTCTTCTGCCTCAGCCTCCTGAGTAGCTGGGACTACAGGCGTGTGGTACCACACCCAGCTAATTTTTTTGTATTTTTAGTAGAAACGAGGTTTCACCATATTGGCCCGGGTGGTCTTGATCTCCAGACCTCAGGATCTACCTACCTCAGCCTCCGAAAGTGCTGGGATTACAGGCTTGAGCCACCACGCCCAGCCACATTATGTTTATACTATAAAAATATATTTTTTTCTTCCAGAGTGCTGTGGTTTGAATATAAAGTGGTCCCACCAAAACTCATGTTGAGGCATGGTCCCCAATGTGGCAGAGTTGAGAGATAGTACCTTTAAGAGATGAGTAGGTCCTTAAGGTGAGTTAATGTCTTTCTCATGAGACTGCATTAGTTTTTATGAGAGCTGATGGTTATAAAGCAGGTCAGCCTTCCTTTCCCCCTGTTTCTTTCAAATGTGCCCACTCGACCTTCTGATCTCTCCCATGAGTTGAAGCATCACAAGGCTCTCAACAGATGGGCCACCTGATCTTGGACTTCACAGCTGTGAGCCAAAATAAACCTCTTTTCTTTATAAATTATCCAGTCTCAAATATTGTTATAGCAACAGAAAATGGACTAAGACAAAATTGGTACTGAGAGAATGGAGTTGTTGCTATAACAGTACTTGAAAATGTAGAAGCAGCTTGGAAGTGAATAGTAGATTGTAGAGGGAAGAATTTGGAGGAGCAGGCTAGAAAAAGTCTGTATTGCCATGAACAAAACATTAAGGGTAATTCTGGTGAAGACACCAAGAAGTCCCCAAGACAAGGAGAATCTGGAACTTCTTTGAGACTACAGAAGTGGTCATGAGCAGAATGTTGATAGAAATGTGGACAATAAAGACTATTCTGATGAGATTTCATATGTAAATGAGTGATATCTTGTTGGATATCAGAATAAAGGCTGTTCTTGTTAATAAATAGCAAAGAGCTTGGCTGCAATGTGTTCATGCCCTAGGGCCTTATGGAAGGTGGAATTTAATAATGACAAACAAGGATTTCTGATGGAAGAATATCTAAGTAGCAAAGTGCTCAAGATGCTGTGTAGCTACTTTTGGTCACTTGCAGTGAGCTATGGGAGCAAAGGGATGATTTAAATATATAATTTGTAATTAAAAGGGAAGCAGAGCATAAAAATTTCAAAAATTCCCAGCCTGGTCATGTGAAAAATGAAAAAATGCTTGGAAAGACAAAACAAGGGTGTGACCTGGTGACCAGTTACTAAAGAGATTAGTTTCAATAGAGAGCCAGATGCTAGTCATCAAAATAATGGGAAAATGGTCCCCAAGGCATTTCAGAGATCTTGGAGGCTGTACCTCCCATCACAGGCCTAGAGACTGAGGAGGCTGAATGGTGTTTGGAGATGGGCCGCTACCCAGGACTTCAGTTGTCTACTCCTTGTATGCCAGTGTGGTGTTGATTGGCTGCTCCAGCTGTGTGGCTCAAGTGACCCCAGGTACAGCTAGACTCACCTCTCCAAAAGGTACCTGCCGTAAACCGTGGCAGCAACATGCTGTGGTTCAAGTGGGCCTAAATGTGGCTTGTGCCACAGCTCCAGAGGACTCTTGCAGTAAGCCTGGCAGTGTCTACATGTTGCTAATTCTGCAGGTGTGCAGAATGCAAGAAGTATGCAAGAGTGCTTTTCTTCACCAAGATTTTAAAGACTGTCATAGAAAGCCCACAGGCCCAAGCAAAAATTTGCCATGGGGTGCAGCTACCACAGAGGTTCCCTACAAGGGCAATGTCTATGGGGGACTTGGAAGTGGGCTGCTGCTTTAGCCACTGGCAGCATATGATGCTGGCCTGAGAAAGCTATAAGCAACAGTGTACAACTCTATCCTGTGAGAACAGGTATGTAGGCTGGGTCCAGCAAAGTCATGGGAGCTGGGTTGCCTGAGGCCTTGGGAGCTCACCCCGGCCCTGCCCTAGTGTGTCCAGGTGGTGGCCCACGGAACGAAATATTATTTTGTATGTATGTGGATTTATTTTTAAGAGAATGAGGTCTAGCTCTGTTGCCCAGGCTGGACTCAAACTCCTGGGCTCAAATACTCTTCCACTTCAGCCTCCCACATAGCTGAGACTACAGGAATATGCTATTATTCTGGAGCTGTAAGATTCAATGTCTGCTTTGTTCAGTTTGTGACTTGGTTGGGGCCAATTACTCCTTTCTTTTTTGCTTCTCTCCTTTTTGGCATGGGAATATTTACCTGCTGCTTGTCCCATCATTCTATCTTTGAAGTAGATAACCTGTTTTGATTTCACAGGCTTACAGGAGGATGTTAGAGTTTTGAGATTGTGCTGAAATGAAGCCTTTCAAGGAAGTATCAAAATGTGGCTTTATAACAGAAAATAAGGATTCTGATTTGGTGGCAGAGGATACTGTGCTGTAAAATAAAATGTGGCTGGAGAGTGAACTGAGTGCTAGGAACCTTGAAATTGCATTTGGAACAAATCTGAACTGACAGATTTTGTTTATATTCCACAAATTTGTAGCAATACAGTAACTGATAGTGCTTCTCATCAGATAGACACATATATTCACACTCAAGCGTTCACATCTATTTCCACTGTTTTATTTTCATCTTTTCAGTGTTGTTTTATTATTAGGGTTATACTAACTTTACAAGATGAATTGTGATAATTTCTGTATTTTGTGGTGCTTATCCATCATATAAATTATTTCTTGAAAGTTTAATAGAACTGTTCCGGGAAAGGGGTCCCGATCCAGACCCCAAGAGAGGATTTTTGGACTTTGTGCAAGCAAGAATTCAGGGCTAGTCCATAGAGTGAAAGCAAGTTTATTAAGAAAGTAGAGGGATAAAAGGATGGCTGCTTCATAGACAGAGCAGCCCTGAGGGCTGCTGGTTGACCATTTTTATGATTATTTCTTTATATGCTAGACAAAGGATGGATTATTTATTCCTCTCCTTTTTAGACCATATAGGGTAACAACCTGTTGTGGCCATGGCATTCTCAAACTGTCTTGGCATTGGTGGGAGTGTAGCAGTGAGGATCCCTAGAGGTCACTCTTGTTGCCATCTTGGTTTTAGTGGGTTTTGGCCAGCTTCTTTACTGCAACCTGTTTTATCAGCAAGGTCTTTATAACCTGTATCTTGGGCGGATCTCTTATTCTGTGATTAAGAATGCTCCAACTTACTGGGAATTCAGCCCAATAAGTCTCAGCCTTTTTTTAATCCATCCCCTATTCAAGATGGAGTTGCTCTGGTTCAGACTCCTCTGACAGAACTCAGACATTAAAATGACTGGTCAGTAATCTTTTCTTTTTTTTTTAACAGTATTTTTAATGTTATGGTTATAGATTTGTTCTGGTTTTCTTTAGGTGATTTGGGTGATTTATTGTTTTCCTAGAAAATTGCCCATTTCATTGAGATGTAAAAATTTATTTGGGTAAAACTATACACATTGCATTCATCTGAGCTTAATTCAGTTTCTCCTAATACTGAATGTTTTAGTATTTCCTATCTCTTAGCTTTGTCTGAGGCTTATCTGTTTTATTGACTTTTTAAAAAAAAATCCAACTGTTAGACTTGCCAGTTTTTTTTTTCTCATTTACGTTATGTATTATTCCATGAATGTAGGTTTTGTTGCATTCAATAAATTTTTATATTTTATTTTTAACCTTTTAAACAGTCTGTAATTGCAGTTGACTTTCTTTTTGATCTCAGTAATTTAAATACCTTAAAATTTCCCAGGGATTGAATTGTATATGTGTGTTAGTCTTTGTTAGAATTTTCTAGTTTAACATACTGTGATTAGAAAGTGTGGCCTGTTCATTTACTTTTTAATGATTTGTAAACTGTCTCCTGTAGGCCAGCTACCTATATTTGTAAATCAAGATTTATTGGAACATAATCACACACATTTGTTAGTGTATTGTGTGTGATATTACTACTTTTGTGTTATAATACAGATCCAAGTAGTTTTGATAGACTGTATAGTCCACAATCCTGAAATATTTACTATCTGGATCTCTAAAAAAAAAGTTTGCCAATCCCTGATTTAGAATATTGAGATTGATTTTGTGGGGGATAGGGGCTGAATTTGTATTAGATTTTATAACTATAGTCATGCACTGCCTAACATTTCGATTCGTGACTGACTGCATATATGATAGTGATCTCATATGATTATAATAGAGTATTTTTATTGTGCCCTTTCTATATTTAGATATATTTATTTTATTTATTTTTTGTTTGTTTCTTTGAGATGGAGTCTAGCTCTGTCACCCAGGCTGGAGTGCAGTGGTGTGATCTTGGCTCACTGCAACCTCCGCCTCCTGGGTTCAAGCAATTCTCCCACCTCAACCTCCTGAGTAATTGGGATTACAGGCATGTACCCCCTGAGTTTTTGTATTTTTTTAAGTAAAAATGGGGTTCCATGTTGGCCAGGCTGGTCTTGAACTCCTGACCTCAAATGATCTGTCTGCCTCAGTCTCCCAAAGTGCAGAGATTACAGGTGTGAGCCACTGCACCTGGCCTAGATCTATTTAGATATACAAATATTTACCGTTGTGTTAGAGTTGTCTACAGTATTCAGTACAGTAATATGTTATACAGGTTTGCAGCCTAGGAGTAATAGGGTGTCCATGTAGCCTTGGTGTGTAGTAGGCTGTGCCATCTAGGTTTGTGTAAGTACATGCTATGATGTTGGTAGAGTGATGAAATTGCCGATGTTGCATTTCTCAGAATACATCCCCATCATTAAGTGATGCATGACTGTACCTAATGGGTACAGGATAACAAAATGAATATATTTTTCTATTGAAAGGTAAAACTTTACTGTAATTTTCTAGCTCCTATATGTTAATTTTTTTTGCTTACTTGAACTTTCAAACACTGATTTTATTACCAAAGGCTGAATAGTGAGCAGAAAGTAAAAATTATCTCAGAACTCAAAGATATTTTGTTCTTGACTCAAATAATTAGAGAAATGTTAAAAAAAAAGGCTAGTAAAATCGATTTGATGTCATCTCTAAGGTATTTGGAGTCATTAGTAATTTTATCCAGAAATTATTTTGGGTAAATAAATTTCTGAGCTTTTGTTCTAATATTCTGTTTTCTTTCTTTTGTTAAAATTAGTTTCTTTCCACTATAGAGGTAACCTGTACTAATTAAATTTGTCTACAAATAGACAGTTTTAGTTTCTCTAATATTTATGGGGTTTTTTTTTTGTTTATTCATTTATTTTTAAGGGATAGGGTCTTGCTGTCACCCAGCCTGGGATACAGTAGTGCCATCATAGCTCACTGTAACCTTGAAATCCTGGTGGGCTTAAGTAATCCTCCTGCCTTGGCCTCCCAAAGTGCTGAGATTACAGGTGTGAGCCTCCATGCCTGGTCCTTTATGGCTTTTAGTACTTTAGCTTTTCTTATTGCCTTGGCTAGCACCTTTAGTGCAGTTTTGAATAGGAATGCTCTGAGGGGTCATCATCCTTGTTTTGTCCTTAACCTTAGGGTAGGGCATTCAGTATTCCACCTTTAAAGTACAATGTTAACAGTAACTGCCAACATGTATGTACTGCCATTGATTGGATTGTGGAAGTTCCCTCCTAATTCTAGTTTTTTGAAAGTTTTTATCATAAATAGATTGAATTTTGTCAAATACTTTTTCTGTATCTATTGAGATGATTTTAGGGCTTTATTTTTTTTTCTTTTTCTTTCCTTTATTTTAATAGGTTTTTGGGGGAACAGGTAGTGTTATGTTACATGAATAAGTGGTGATTTCTGAGATTTTGGTGCACTCATTACCCAAGCAGTGTACTCTACCCAATGTGTAGTCTTTACCCCTCACCCTGTGCCCACCCTTCCCCCCCACTGAGTCTCCAAAGTTTATTCTATCATTCTTATGCCTTTGCATCCTCATGACTTAGCTTCCACTTATAAGTGAGAACATACAGTGTTCGGTTTTCCATTCCGATGTTACTTTACTTAGAATAATTGTCTTCAGTTCCATCCAGGTTGTTGTGAATGCCATTATTTTGTTCCTTCTTATGGCCAATAATATTCTATGGTGTGGAATATTTTCCACACACACACCATGTTTTCCTTATCTACTGTTTGATTGATGGGCATTTGGTCTGGTTCCATATTTTTGCAGTTGTGAATTGTGTTACTATAAACATGGTGTGCAAGTGTCTTTTTTGTATAATGACTTCTTTTTCTCTGGGTTGGCTACCTGGTAGTGGGATGGCTGGATCAAATGGTAGATCTACTTTCAGTTCTTAAGGAAGCGCCGCACTGTTTTCCATAGTGGTTGTACTAGTTTACATTCCCACCAGCAGTGTAAAAGTTTTCCCTTTTTACCACATCCATGCCAACATCTTATTTTTTGAGTTTTTAAATTATGATCATACTTGCAAGAGTAGCAATGATGTGGTTTTGAGCATTTTTTCATATATTTGTTGGCCATTTGTATATCTTCTTTTGAGAATTGTCTCTTCATGTCCCTAGTCCACTTCTTGATGGGAGTGTTTTTTTTTTATTGCTGATTTGAGTTTCTTGTAGATTCCGGATATTAGCTTTTTGTCAGATGCATAGTTTGTGAAGATTTTCTTCCACTCTGTGGGTTATCTGTTTACTCTTCTGATTATTTCTTTTGCTTTACAGAAGGTTTTTAGGTTTATTAAGCCCCATTACTTTTCTTTGTTTTTGTTGCATTTGATTTTGGGTTCTTGGTCAAGAAATTTTTTGCCTAAGCCAATGTTGGTAAGGTTTTTCTTATGGTATCTCTAGAATCTTTATGCTTTCACATCTTAGATTTAAGACTTTGATCCATCTTCAGCTAATTTTTGTATAAGGTGAGAGATGAGGATCCAGTTTCAGTTTTGTTCTCCTGCATGTGGCTTGCCAATTACCCCAGCACCATTTGTTGAATGAGGTGTCCTTTCACCACTTTATGTTTATGTTTGCTTTGTCAAAGATCAGCTGTCTGTAAGTATTTGGCTTCATTTCTGGGTTCTGTATTCTGTTCCATTGGTCTACGTGCATATTTTTATTCCAGTACCATGCTGTTTTGGTGACTGCAGTGTAATGTGATGCCTCCAGATGTATTCTTTTTGCTTAGTCTTGGTTTGGCTATGCAGGCTCTTTTTTGGTTCCGTATGAATTTTAGGATTGTTTTTTCTATTTCTATAAAGAATGATGATGGTATTTTGATGAGAATTGCATTGAATTTGTAGATTACTTTTGGCAGTGTGATCATTTTCACAATATTGAGTCTACCCATTCATGAACATGGGATATGTTTTCCATTTGTTTGTGTCATCTGTGATTTCTTTCAGCAGTGTTTTGTAAATTTTTTTGTAGAAGTCTTTCACCTCCTTGGTTAAGAATATTCCTGAGTATTTTATTTTTATTGTTTTGTAGCTATTGCAACAGGGTTTGTGTTCTTGATTTGATTCTCAGCTTGGTCGCTCTTGGTGTATAGCAGTACTACTGATTTATGTACATCGATTTTGTATCCTGAAACTTTACTGAATTTATCAGTTTCACAAGATTTTTGGAAGCATCTTTTGGATTTTCTAGGTTTGCGATCATATAATTACAAACAGCAACAGTTTGACTCCGCTTTACTGATTTGGATGCCCTTTATTTCTTTCTCTTGTCTGATTGCTCTGGCTAGGATGTTCAGTACTTTGTTGAATTCAGGGGGTGAGAGTGGGGCTCCTTGTCTTGTTCCACTTCTCAGAGGGAATGCTTTCAACTTTCCCCTGTTCAGTATAATGTTGGCTGTGGGTTTGTCAGAGATGGCTTTTATTACCTTAAGCTGTGTCCCTTCTGTGCCAATTTTGCTGAGAACTTTAATCATAAAGGGGTACTGGATTTTGTCAAATGTTTTTCCTGCATCTATTGTGAGATGATCATGTGATTTTTTTTTTCAATTCTGTTTATGTGATGTATCACATTTATTGACTTACATATTTTAAACCATCCCTGCATCCCTGGTATGAAACCTACTTGATCATAGTGGATTCTCTATTTGATATGCTGTTGGATTCAGTTAGCTAATATTTTGTTGAGGATATTTGCATTTGTATTCAGAGATTTTGGTCTGTAGTTTTCTTTTTTTGTTATGTCCTTTCCTAGTTTTGATATCAGGGTGATACTGGCTTCATATAATGATTTAAAGAGGATTCCCTGTTTCTCTGTATTTTGGAATAGTTTCAGTAGGATTGGTACCAATTCTTCTTTGAATGATAGAATTCAGCTGTGAATCCATTCTGGTCCTGGACATTTTTTTGTTGGCAATTTTTTATATTACCATTTTAATCTCATTGCTTGTTATTGGTCTTTTCAGAATTTCTGTTTCTTCCTGGTTTAATCTAGGAGGATTGTGTATTTCCAGGAATACACAGCCATCTCTTCTAGGTTTTCTAGTTTGTGTGCATAAAGGTATTCATAGTAGCCTTGAATGATCTTTTGTATTTTGTGGCATCGGTTATAATACATCCGTTTTGTTTCCAATTGAGCTTATTTAGATTTTCTCTCTTCTTTTCTTGGTTAACCTTGCTAATGGTCTATCAATTTTTATCTGTCCAAAGAACCAGTTTTTTGTTTCATTTATCTTATGTGTTTTGTTGTTGTTGTTTCAATTTCCTTTAGTTCTGCTCTGATCTTTGTTATTTTTTTCTTCTGTTGGATTTGGGTTTGGTTTGTTCATGTTTCTGTAGTTCCTAGAGGTGTAACCTTATGTTGTCTATTTGTGCTGTTTCAGACTTTTCGATGTAGCATTTAATGCTATGAACTTTCCCCTTAGCACTGCTTTAGCTGTATCCCAGAGGTTTTTATGGGTTGTGTCAATATTATTGTTAATTCAAAGAATTTTTAAATTTGAATTTTGATTTCTTTGTTGATCCGGCAATCATTTAGGAGCACACTATTTAATTTCCATGTATTTGCATGGTTTTGAGGGTTCCATTTGGAGTTTATTTCCAATTTTATTCCACCGTGGTCTAAGATATAATTTCAGTTTTCTTAAATTCATTGAGACTTGTTTTATGGTCTATCATAAGTTCTATCTTGGAGAATGTTCCATGTGCTGATGAGTAGAATGTATATTCTGCAGTTGTCAGGTAGAATGTTCTATAAATAACTGTTAAGTTCATTTGTCCTAGGGTATGGTTTAAATCCATTGTTTCTTTGTTGACTTTCTGTCATGATGACCTGTCTAGTGTTGTCAGTGAAGTATTGAAGTCCCCCACTATTATTGTGTTGTTGTCTGTCTCATTTCTCTGTCTCGTTGTTTTATAAATTTGGGAGCTCTGGTATTAGGTACGTATATATTTAGGATTGTTATATTTTCCTGTTGGGCTAGTTACTTTATTATTATATAATTATATAATGTTCCTCTTTTACTATTATATAACATCCCTCTTTGTCTTTTTTATTATATAATGTCCCTCTTAGTCTTTTTAAACTGTTACTTTAAATTCTGTTTTGTCTGATATAATAATAGCTGCTACTCCTCACTTTTGGTGTCCATTTGCATGGAATATTTATCTCCACCCCTTTACCTTAAGTTTATGAGTGTCCTTGTGTGTTAAGCAAGTTTCCTGAAGACAGCAGATACTTGGTTGGTGAATTTTTATCCATTCTGTATGTTTTAAATGGAGCATGTAGGCCATTTACATTCAACATTAGTTTTGAGATTTGAGTGAATACTTTTATATTCATTGTACTAGTTGTTGCCTGAATACTCTTTTTATTCGTTGTTGTTGTTTTATAGGTCCTATGAGATTTATGCTTTAAAGAAGTTCCATTTTGGTGTATTTCAAGGTTTTGTTTCAAGATTTAGAGTTCCTTTTAGCAGTTCTTTTAGTTCTGGCTTTGGTAATGGCAGATTCTCTCAGCATTTGTTTGTCTGAAAAAGACTCAGAAGGGAAATAAAGTTTAGTGTTGCTGGATACAAAATTCTTAGCCGATAATTGTTTTGTTTAAGGAAGCTAAAGATTGGATCCCAATTCCTTCTAGCTTGTAGGGTTTCTGCTGAGAAATCTGCTGTTAATCTGGTAGGTTTTCTTTTGTAGGTTACTTGATGCTTTTGCCTCACAGCTCTTAAGATTCTTTCTTTCATCTTGACTTTAGATAACCTGATGACTATGTGCCTAGGTGATGATCTTTCTGTGATGCATTTTGTGGGTGTTCTTTGAGCTTCCTGTATTTGGATGTCTAGATCTCTGGCTGGGAAATCTTCCTCAATTATTTTCTTAAATATGTTTTCCAAACTCTTCTTCCTCAGGAACACCAATTTTTCTTAGGTTTGGTTGTTTAACGTAAACCCAAACGTCTTAAAGACTTTATTTTTTAAAATAATTCTTTTTTCTTTGTCTTTGTCAGATTGGTTTAATTGGAAAGTTTTGTCTTTGAGCTCTGAAGTTCTTTCTTCTACTTGTTTGATTTTTTTTGTTGTTGAAACTTTCTAGTATATTTTGCATTTCTCTAAGTGTATCCTTTGTTTCCAGAAGTTGTAATTGTTGTTTATTTATGCTATCTATTTCTCTGGAGATATTTCTGTCTGTATCCTGTGTGTTTTTTAAAAAATGTGTTTCTTTAAGCTGGTATTCACCTTTCTCTGGTGCCTACTTGAATAGCTTAATAATTGACCTGAATTCTCTTTCTGGCAATTCAGAGATTTCTTCTTGGTTTGGATTCATTACTGGTGAGCTAGTGTGATCTTTTTGGGGTGTTAAAGAACTTTGTTTTGTTATACTACCAGAATTGTTTTTCTTGTTCTTCTCATTTGGGTAGACTATGTCAGAGGAAACATCTGGGGCTCAAAGGCTGCTGTTCAAATTCTTTTGTCCCACAGTGTGCCCCTTTGATGTGGTGCTCTCCCCCTTCCCCTAGGGATGGGTATTCCTGAGAGCTAGACTGCAGTGATTCTTATTTCTCTTCTGGGTTTAGCCACCCAGTGGAGTTACCTGGTTACAGGCTGATACTGGGGAGTGTCTGCAAAGTGTCCTATGATGAGATCTGTCTTCAAGTCTCTCAGTTGTGTGACTAATAGCACCTGTTCTGGCAGTGGCTGCAGGGGAGTGAAGTGGACTCTGTGTGGGACCTTGTTTGTAGTTTTGTTTAGTACACTGGTTTTCTTGAATGCTGGTTGTGCTAGTAGTAAAGTTATCACGTTGACAGACTCAGGACCTCTGGTTAGCCAGGTTGTTACAGGAGGTGGAATTAGCTGTTGTTTTCTCCTTTCTTGGGGCAGGGTTGTGTTCTTTTATGTGGGGAGTGGGAGAGGGGTTCTTTTTAAATTCACTTAATGGGATAGATTATATTGATTGATTTTCAAAAATTAAATCATGCATGCATTCCTGAAATAAACCTCACTTGGTCATGGTCTTGGTCATGATGTATTGCTATATTTGATTTACTAAGGTTTTGGTTTTGGTTTTGTTTTGTTTTTCTTTTTCTTTTATATTTATGAGAAACATTGATCTGTGATTTTGATTTTGTAACATACTTGTCAGGTTTTGGTATAAAGATTATGTTGACCTTTAAAATAACATTGGATATTTCATTTCCCTATTTTCTAGAAGCATTCTGTAACATTCTTAATTTTTAATAGAATTATTGAATTCACTAGTGAAGCATTTAAGGTTGTTTTATTTTTGGGACGATTCTTAATTATGAGTTCAATGTCTTTGACAGATATAGGATTATTCATATTTTCTATTTCTTTTGAATCAGTTTTGTTAAATTTCTGTTTTTTAAGGAATTTTTCTATTTCATCTGAATTTTATTGGCATAAACTGTTAATAATATACTTTAAAAAATAGCTTTCTATCTGTAAGATTTTACAGATGTTCCCTATTTATTTCTGACAGTGATACTTAGTGCTGTCTCTTTCTCTTTCTTTTTTAAATTTCATTGATCTTTTTTGCAAGAGGTTTATCAGCATTTTCGAAGAACCAAATTTTAGCTTTTAAATTTTCTTTATTTTATGTTTGTTTTCTGTTTTATCAATTTTTTGCATTTCATTATTTCCTTTTTTTGGGAGGGATTTTACTTACTCTTGTAGCTTTTTGAGATAGAAGCTTAGACAATTGATTTTAAAATTTTTTAAATATATGCATTTAGCTATTAATTTTCTCCTAAGCACTGCTTTGCCAACATTCCACAAATACCAATATATGTTATATTTTCATTATTGTTCAGTTCAAATTATTTTCTAATTTCTTTCTCATTATTGTTTGTACTCTGTACCACTTGTAAGTATGTTGCTTAATTTCCACACATTTGGTGATTGTTGTAGTCATCTTTTTATTATTGCATTCTACAAAGAATAGCTAGCTATTCCTTGAAGTTTATTGAGACTTGTTTTGTGGCTCATTATTTTTTTTCTTTATTTTTTTCTTACATGTTTTTTGCCTGTGAAACTGAATGTGGTTCATTATTTAGGAGAATGTTCCACATGCACTTGAGAAAATTATATAATCTCCTGTTGGACCTAGTGTTTCTTAATTGTCCATTTGGCCAAGTTAGGTAATAGTTTTCAAATCTTCTGTATTGTCACTGATCTTTTTGTTCTGCTTAGTTTGACAGTTACTGAGTTGATGTGTTAAAATCTGCAGCTGTGATTGTGAATTCTGGATATCTCCCTGTTTCTGTCAGTTTTTGCTTCATCTATTTTGTAGCTGTGTTGTTAGCTGATACCCATTTAGAACTGTTATGATTTCTCAATAAGTTGCCCTTTATATCTTCATGAAATGCTCCTCTTTATCTCTGGTTATATTTCTAGTCCTTAATGCCAACTTAGTCTGATAATAATATAGCCATACCTGTTTTCTTATGATTAGTGTCTGCTTGATGTATCCTTTGCAGTACTTTTGCCTTAAATCCATCTCGTTTTTGTATTAAGGTATTTCTCTTGAAAATATTACGTAGTTTTTTTCTTTCATTGTTAAATCTAGTCTGATAATCTGTTTTATTTTTTGATAATCTACTTTAAATGCTATATTTAGTTCATTTACATTTATAGTAGGTAAATGTAATGATTTGATATGATTTGATTAAATCTCCCATCTTGTTATTCCTTTGTATTTATTGTTTGTTCATATTTTACATTTTAAAAATAACATTCTGTTTTGTTTGGTCTTTTAGCTATATCTTGGGTTATTTTTTAAAAAGATTTCTCAAGGGATTGAAATATACATCTTTAATTTGTTATGGTTTAACTAGAATTTTCACTACTTTGTGAGCACTGTAAGGAGGACCTTACACTATTTAATTCTATTTCTCTCTTTGTTGTCTTGAACTTTACATATAGTATATATGCCACAATACATTGTATTACTCTTACTTTAAGTAGCCAGTAATCTTTAAGATGTTTTTAAAATGTCATTTTTATTTAAACACATATTTACCTCTTCTGGTATTCATTCCTTCTTGCAAAATGGTGTTTTTCCCTGGGATCATTTTTTTCCACTCTGCTGAACTTCCTTTGAAATGTAGGTATGTTGGCAATGAATTAATGCAGCTTTTGTTTTTTTTAAAATCTTTATTTGCCGTCAGTTTGAAGTTTATGTTTCCTGGTTATAAAACTAGATTAGCAGTTCTTTTTATTTGAGTAGTGTAAACATGTTATTCTATTGTCTTTTGATTTATATTGTTTCTGGTGAGAGATCAACTGTAAGTCTCAACTTTTTTCCTTAGAATGTTATGTGTTCTTTTTTGCAGGGGGTGGGTTGTGTCTGGCTATTTAAAGGTCTTTATCTTGGTGTTCAGCCTTTGACTATGATATGCCTAGGTTTATGATTTTATTTCTATTATCATGTTTGATTTTGGTGAACTTCTTGAGCCTCTGTATTGATGTCTTTCATCAATTGTGGAAAACCTTGTAGTTCTTCTGTCCTTTCATTACCTTTTTGAAGGGACTTTAGTTTGTATATTAGATTGTTTGGTATATCCTTCCTCATATCTCTCAAACTATATTATTTTTGTTTGCTTGTTTTGGTCATTTTTTTCCTTTGGCTAATTTATGTTGGCCTGTCTTTAAGTTTATTGGTACTATCTTTTGCTATGTCCAGTTAACTTCTAAGCCCAGCCAATGAATAATTAATTTTAATTCTTCTAGATAGTGTTTCGCCATTCTAGAATATTCATTTGGTTCTTTTGAAGATATTCCCTTTCTCTGTTGAAATTTTTCATTTTTTCATTTTTATTTTTTTCCTATCTTTATCAGTTATTTCTTAACTTATCATTAGAGCTAATAATAGTAGTTTGGTAGTTGATGTCTCTGCTAATTCCAATTTCTAGGTAATTTGTACGTCTTCTCTTAATCATTTTATCACTTGATTATGGATCACATTTTCCTATTCCTTACATGTTTCAACATTTTTCTGTTGTTTATCAGACATTGTGTTTACAAGAACTGTAGAGACTGGAGTAAATAATGTTTTTTTTTTTCCCATAGAGGGAAAGCCTTTTTCTGTGTTAGGCAGCTCTGATAAGGGACTAATCACTTTAGTTTGATGAGGTGCTGAAATGGATAATGGCTAGGTTACAGTTTTGTTTTTTTCAATTCACATGTATTTCAGATGTCTAGAGTGAAGTCTATTCTATGTATATGTAGGCCTCTTTCTTTATCAGGAGTTTGGGATCTAAGCACCATCTTATTCCAGATCTTGCTCAGCTCTACAGCCAACGTTCTAGTCTCCCACATTGTTACCACCATGACTTTAACAACAGTTTTTTTCAGAAGAATTAAGTGAGTAGGGAGACTTTGCATTGAATTTGGGGTTCCTTCATCTTCTATACCAGGGGTTGATAAACTATCACCTTCAGGCTAACTCTGATCTGCTACCTGTTTTATAAATAAAGTTTCATTAGGACACAACCAAATTCCTTCTTTTCTGTATTGTCTGTACTATGTTTGCATGCTATAAGAGTAGAGTTCTATAATTGTAACAAGGATTAAAATATTTGCTGTGTGACCCATTACTAAAAAAGTTTGCTGACTCTTGTTCTATAACGTCAAGCGAATTCACACAGTTATTACAGTTTTTGCTAATTTTTCTTTATCTCATTGGAGTCTCTGCTTATGGCAGGGCAGTCTTCTTCCTATCCATGCTTTGACTTAGTAAATTATCATGGCAGTCTTAGTAAATGATTTGATTTAGTAAATGATAAAGGATATGATATCAAGTGATATCATTTTACAAAATGATGTGATGTGATTAATCAAATCATATTAACCCTCATCTTAGACCCCTACAATAGATTTCAATAGGTTTTAGAATAAAGTTCAGAGTTTTTCACTAAGCCCATAGAGTCCTTGATAATATGAACACTGCCTGCCTTTCCAATCCCCCTTTTTTAAAAATTTAAATTTAGCACTCCCTAGCCTTTCTTTTCAGTTTTCTTACTGGTCTTGTGAAACCCCTTCATCACAAATTCCATCCAATTCTCCTTTTATCTTTGTAGTACGCATCACTCTTTGAGTTATTTTACTTTGCCTGATTTTGTTTTTTGTTTGTCTTCCCCAATAAATATAAGCCTTATAAGTTCACTGTCTTAATCCCAGCATCTAGAGTGTTGCCTGAAAATTCTTAAGATTTCAATGAATATTCGTTGCATTAATGAATATACTGTTTTCTCTGATCTGCTCTCACTTGCCCTCAACTCCATCTTCCTGTTGTATTAATTTTCCTAAAGGATTAATTAGAACTTAGTTTGGCAGGACCTGATCTGACTTCTCTTCTCTGGCATTCTTCCCTGTAACTGTTGCTCAGAAACTTTCTACTTTATCAGAGTCAGACTTTTTAATGCCTTATATTTTCTGTACCCTTTTGATTATGACTTTTACCCTATGTAGAATAAACTTGCCATTTATACTTGAGTCATCTCTTTTTTTAAAAAAAAATAATTTTTTGAGACAGGGTCTTGCTTTGTCACTCAGGCTGGAGTACTGTGGTGATCATAGCTCATTTCAATCTGAAACTCCTGGGCCAAGTGATCCTTCTATCTCAGCCTCTCAGATACCCTGGATTACAGACATTTGCCACCATGCCTGGCTAATTTTTGTATTAGTTTGTACAGATGCATTCTTATCATCTTGCTCAGGCTGGTCTTAAACTCCTGGCTTCAAGGGAGCCTCACGACTCAGCCTCCCAAATTGTTGGGATTATAGGTGTGAGCCACCATGCCCAGCCAGGTCATCTCTTTAAATCATCCTCAGTCATTAAGTCCAACTTACATCTCACCCTGCTTCACAGTGATCATTCCCTCCTCACCTACTATAGTGCTTATTTAATGCCTGTTTTCTTAACGCAAAACTTAATAATGTAATGCCTTATACTGTTTATGAATTTTCTAGTAATTTTTCCCTAAATATAGTCTATCTTAAGAGTAAAGAATAGATACTTCCTTTTATTCCTGCAGCAGTTTATACAGCTACTATATTTACATTTATATATAATATGTGTGTGTGTACACACATTTGCATGTGTTCTGCGTTTCACAGAGAAAAAGGATTTTTATATGCATTACCTAGTTTAATCTGCATCAGAAATATATGAGAGACTTTATAGGTGAGATATTAAAAGTCTTGCCCAAGATTATACAGCTAGTAGGAATAAAAGTCATGGAATTCTCACCCTGTGTATATTGCAGTCACTGAATAAATGAGACAGTTGAGTGGAATTAAGTCTAAAGTAAGATGTGGAAACTGTCTTTTCTTTGAAGTAGCAGCTCAGAGATTTTCAGTTGCTAAGGATTACACCAGAGCAACAAGTAGCCAAGAATTTGGTGGCTTCTTGTGCTAGAGTTGAGAAATATTTTGAGAAATTTGTGTAAGTTTTTGCTCTTTGATTTTTTCTTGTTTTTCATGGAAACATGTTAAATATAGGTTCCAGTTATGTGTTATGGGTTGATTTGTCAGTTTCTTTTATGTTTTATTATTTGAAAAATCATTCTATTAGACATTAAATGTAAACTAAACTAATTACCATTAGTATTTCTCCATGGCTTTCCTCACTAATAACTGTATGTTAATATAGTTGATGGTAATTTTTTTTAAAGTATGTATGCTGTAGAACTTGGTCTCAACCATTTCTGCTCGCACATTCCTACAGTATTTACTGAAAATATTAGGGATTCTCTACTAGAGTGGCACATGTGATGATTAGAAGTCAGAGAATGAAGTTTCATAATGTCTCCCAGTTGTGGACACCTTGTTCATTTTTACTATATTCAGGTAGAATCTTTGGGGATGTTTAAGTAGGGAGAAAACGTTGGAAGGTAGAGTGGAATGACAAATAGTGAAGGCTGTTGAAGAATTTCAGCAATTAGGTGCCAAATACCATCTTTAAATAAGAGATCAAGGGCCAGGCATGGTAGCTCAAGCCTGTAATCCCAGCACTTTGGGAGGCTGAGGTGGGCGGATCACTTGAGGCCAAGAGTTTAAGACAAGCCTGGGCAACATGGCGAAACTCTGTCTCTACTAAAAATAAAACATTAGCTGAGTGTGGTGGTGCATGCCTGTAATCCCAGCTACTCGGAAGGCTGAGGCATGAGAATTGCTTGAACCTGGGAGGTTGAGGCTGCAGTGATCCTTGATCACACCACTGCACTCCAGCCTGGGTGAGTGAGACCCTGTCTCAGAAATATAATAAAATAAGTGATCAGCACGAATTGGTTAGATACCTATATCCTTCCATGATTCTATAACATCTGTTCCTGGTGACCCTTTACTTCGTATCCTGTAAACCTCCCTTTTGTTTTTGTTCGCTCCTTTAAGCCACATTAACTGCCTCCTGCTTTGCGACTCTTATGCACGCTGTTTTCTATACCTAGAATGTTAGTTAGCTCCCGTACTTCACTGAGGTCTTTAATCAGAAATCACCATCTCAGTGAAGTCTTTCCTGGCTGCCAGATCTAAGACTAACCCCTTCTTCATGTCGCTTTTTTATTTTGTCCTTCCTTTTAAATTTTGTCTCTGTAGCAATTATCATTATTTATCTTACATGTCTTGCTTTTCTGCTTATCTGTCTTTCCTACTGGAATACAAGTTTCATAAGTCTACTGTCTTTTACACTGCTGTATCCTTAGCACTTGCCTAGCACATAGCATGTACTCAGTAATATTTGTTTTATGAATGAAAACACTTTTTACAACATTTTAAGGATGATAACTCTGGCATCAGTGTATAGAATGGACTGCAGTGAGGAAATACTAATTAAGAGACAATGAAAAGGCTAAAGAAGTGACAGTAGGAATTAAGAGACAGGATACACAAGGAAGACATTTTTGAGGTAGAATAGATAAGATTTGGTTACTAGAGTGGCTGGAAAGTGAAAAGAATGGGAGGAAATCATTTGTTCTGAAATTTCTGGTTAGAGAGACTGGCTAACTGGTACATTGCACTGTTCCAGGCCCATATTGGATATTCAGTGATCATTATTGAATGAATAACTATTCAAAGATAAACTGTTACCTTTTGCACTAAATTTTGCTTTCAAAGGTAATTTATTTAGCTCTGTGCTTTATTTCTATTCTGAGTTTCTTTCTAAATTACCCTTATTCCAACTTTAGGATTATGCTTCCCCAGGACTTTAAGACAATTTTAAATGTTACAAGCCCTTTTAGCACTGTACTGCAATATTTTAGCCTAAAGATTTAATCCCTGAGCATCTACTTTCATAGGTTGGTACTTTCAAAGTTTACTGCATCCCTCCATGTTGGTGAAGAAGGAAGACAGAAAGCAATGTAAGGCTTATGCGGTCAGCACAAGTCATTTTGTGACATTCTTTCCTATGTAAAGGAAGTAAATTTTCCTTCTTCTATTTAGTTTCTTCCTATCCTCAACTTGTATAAGGCACTTGAAATTTAAAATAGTTATTTCTTAGTACCAGTTGAAGTTTCCTTGATAAAACTACTTTCAGAAATGATCAATTCACATTTTAAACAACAATTTTTTAAAGGATTAAATCAAACAATTTAAACTGGTTTAGTTTGGGCACTGTTGCTGAAGATCAGTTACTGTAAAAATCCAAGTCTGTATCAGTTTGCCACTTATAATTCTACATTTATAAATATGAGAGTGTGCAATGAAGAAAAATAAATATTTGAGTAATAGACTGATTTTTGATTTTTTAAAAAGAGATTTAAATAATTGGTTAAATCTATGATTTTGTCCTTAATATGCTATTTTTCATAGGTGTATTTTGATATAGAATGTTTGTGCCAAATTAAAATGATAAATTATCTTAGTACTATCAAAATTTTCATCTGAATATATTTAGTTTTTTGTTTCCTTAGGGAACTTTAAATATTTCAAAGAAAAAAACCTTGATAACAGATTTCTGCTTTTGCAAATTTATGGTATTCTATACCATCCCATGGTCTCCTTATGTGTAATATAATCATGCTTACTTCCGTTTTTTTGAGATATATGGGAATTTTACTGGACACCCATACATGTACTCATAATAGTGGAAAGTTAATGATAGAACCAAAAATGAATGCAATATAAAGGAGCAAATGGTAGTTTTAAAATTGGTATGGTACAGCAATCACAGACTCCTTGTTCTCAAGGGTCTCTAGAATACATTTCTATAAATGAGAAGCATCTTCCTTACATGTTTTATTCCTTATGTCAAAGAAAATCAATAACCGAAAATTTGACCTTAAAAAGAAGTTCCACACTCTCCACTTCATTACATTTTCATAGGTTTCTTTTTTTTTTCTATTCTGGTTTTATTGGATTCCCTGGAGAAAATAGGTTAACTTGCTTTTTTCCGGATTTAGAGTGCTCTGACCTAGAGTCATGATTCTTTCATTTGTCACTAAGAATCTTGCCATCAAAAGTTCTGGTTCTTTAGAGGAGCCCTAAATGGATCTTTAACACCTTACCGAGATAGAAAATAAGCTGGTCATGTCCATAAACCAAGAATGAACAAGGTAGGGTTTGCTTTTTCCTCTAATATTAATTTTTAAAATATTTCATCTGTATTGTATTGAAGAAGCAAGTAACATTGAAAATGTTAGATTAGAATGAGAGAGAATGTTTTGCTTGTAGTATAGGGGAAGTAAAACTTTACTTCTCTCAGGGTTTCCAGCTGGACCTGAGAATTAAATTGACATTAGACAAATTAATAGGGGAAAAGCATACAGACTTTTACATGTATGCCTCCATAGGGAAATGATGACCCAGACATGTATGTACTAAGTTGAACAAAGAGCAGTAAATTGTAAAAATGTAAAAAGACACAGGGGCTTGGGCTAGGGCAGTTAATCATGGAGAAATGGCTAGGAAGCTATGGGGCTAGTTTTGCAAGGTTGTTTGTTAGATTTGCCTCAACTCCCCATCTCAGGTGGTAAGAATATTTCTTTTCTCCTGGTACAGGAAGGACAACTTTTACATCGGAGTTTCATCTCCACTTTTCAGGAAGAAAAAGGAAAGTTAGAATGCCCTTCTTTCACCTGCTGGTTTTCATGTGCCTTTAACTCAAAATAATTCTTATGCCAAAGTGACATGTTTTGGGATGGCGTATTCTGCTGTCTTTCATATGGTAACTTCATGGCTTAATAACTTTCTAATGAAATGTCTTTTATAAAACTACTTCATATATTTGCAGGCCAGTGTTGCTATCAGAAAAAAAAAAAAAAGGAAAAAAGAAAAACAATTACTTCATGTGGTCAGTAGAATATATCAGTAAAATAATATTGGAAAAAGATACATGATAAAGATATTCATTTATACAAAAATGGTTTTACTATTTTCACTGGAACTGATAGTATTGAAATGTCCTTATGTATTTGAAGATTTAAACTTGGAAAAAATACTTTGTTCATTTCTTCATACAGTTGATTCAGATTCTGCATACATTTATTAAATGTTTATTATGCACCATGTTAAGTACTTTAACCAGAATTATGCTCATATATTACGCAGCCTACGTTAGCTTGAAATGTGTGTAAAAATTTTAAAATTTTGGGATTATTTTCTTTTTGCTCACTAAAGATTTTATTTTTGGACCTCATAGTTTTGATTAGGAAAGAACTTGGTAAATAACATTTATAATTATTGTAAAGTTGCTTAGCCAGTAGTTTATGCCAGACCAAAGGTGTTACAGGGAACAGAGATTTATCTATTTTGTATCCTTGGTCTATAGCATAATGTTTTATAATACATATTTGTTAAATGGCATACATTTTCTGAAAAAGTCATAACATTATCCTGGTCTTATGTTTTGTGATTTAAAAAAAATTAGATATAACTAGTTTTCAATCATTTTGAAATCATTTAGAAACTCTTTAGAACAGTGCTGTTCAGTATAACTTTCTGTGATGATAGATATATTTTATAAATCTGCATTGTCTTGTACTGTAATGGAAAGAACTTATGGCTGCCTCCAGTTTTGGTTCATTAATTGACTCCACAAAGATTTTTTTAGTGCTTACTGTATATCAGAAATTGTGATACATGATGGAGATATTTCCTAGTTTCAGGGAACTCAAAGTTTAATAAAGGAGAGAAATTTCTAAACCATAGTAACAATATACTTGGAGGATAGGCTGGGAGGAGAGGAGAATGCAAGTTGAATTATAAAGGACAAGTTAATAGGGGTCCAAATAGAAAAAGCAGCATTTGCTGGTAAATGAAGAGAGGAGACTATATGATCTATTCTAGTCACTGCAATAATTCTTTCTATTTCTGGAACCTAGGGTGAGTAAGAAAGTCGCTAAAAAGTATGGACAGTTAATCATAGTAATCACTCATCAGTTAATGATATGCTTTGTGTGCAATGCTAAATACTTTGGATTATATCCTTAAAGCTGCAAGTGAGCCACTGCAGGGTTTTAAACTGGTAAGTAAAAATGATCTTAACATCTAAGCTTAGTCCTCTTGACCCCATAGTTATTAAACATGAACTTTTTAGAGGAAATATGAATTTTATGTTAAAATTTGAGTTTGATTAGATTCTGTATAGTCTCCTCCCTAGTCAGTTTTATTTGCCATTGTGGTAGTTAGGATGGTTAGAATTACTAGAGACCCAATTTAAAATCCTGAAGAGGATTTATATATATTCATATAACTAAGAATTCCAGAAGTAGGAAGATTGCAGGTAAATTAATTCTGAAGCTCAACAACATCGCCAAAGACTGAATTTCTTTCTCCCTTTCTACTCTGCCATTTTCAGCTTACTGGTTATTGTTCTCAGGTTTGTCCTAACATAGCTGAAAGATGACTGCAGTACCTTCAGCTTTCATATCCGCACACAGCATTGTTCATAGACTACTAGACAACTAATCCCTTCTTGGGTCCCTTAAGTTAAGAAAAACTTTCCAAACAGACACCCCACTGGTTGCTCCCTGCCATTTACCTCACATTCCAGTTGGCCAGGTTATATCACTTACCCTCTCTTAAGCCAGTTAATGAAATTGCAAATGTTATTATTGAGATTCATTTACTCATCAAAGCTCAACCCCTGAGAACCAGCCTCCTTTGAAGCAAATACCTAAAATAAAATCAGGATTATTTTTGCATGAAATAAAGGATTGGGTAGGCAACTAGTAGAGTCTGCCGCTTTGTTTTTCTAACCTAGTTTTGGGTTTTGTTTATTTTAAAAATTAACAGTCTTTCTCATACCAAGAGTTAGAAAGAGAAGCCCAAATTTGCCTAATATAGGAAAGACAAGACCACCTTAAGTTTGTTAATAATACTAATATTTTAATAAGAAGTTTGCAGAATGTAGAACTTTTGTAGTATAAATTAATCTATCTGAGGCTTACCACTTTGAAGATCTTAAATGACTTGGGTCTTGACTGCAGAGCTGAGGACTGAGCCCCAAACTATAGCATTTTAGTATAAGAGGCCCTGGCTGGGAAACCAACCAGCAGATGATCCCAGAAGATAGATTTCTATGATTGTTCTTAACCAAGGGAATTCTCTTCTGGAATAGGAGTGGATGGGAGATTTTCTCCTATTTAATTTTTTTACTAAACATGTAATTTTAATGACATAAATCTTTTTAGTACCTGAAAGAGGACAGGTTTTTTCAGACTCAAGTATTAGGAACATATGTGTCGGTTTTTTTGTTGTCACCTTTTATCCTAACCACAGAAGACTTGGCTGGGGAATGTTCTTTGGGAGAAAGAGAATATTGAAGAAAACATGATTTTTTCCAAGGTAAACCTGGCTGTACTATTTGCTTCAAAAATTTGCATCACACTTCATGGTCTTAGCTCTGGTATTATTCATTTACTAGTCAGTATAGTCACTTCTTTACTCAGAATATTGTGTTATTTTGCCATTCTACTTTGTTTCCATTTTTAAAACGGTCAGACCATTCAGTCTTCCTTTCTGTTAAGTTTCCAATGGATCCATGCTCTAAGCCTGAGGTACTATTAGATACTTCTTTCCTTCCTTTCTGTGTTACCTTTCCATCCCTGAGTAGGGTGAGCACTTAATGTGAGCCAGGTAGAGTATTGGGGAACACAGTTTACTTAGAAATAAAAGACATAGTCTTTGTCAGATTATACCATGTGGCATAAATAAACCAGTATTACTAAAATACAGTATGGGAAATGTTGTGATAAAGTTGTACACAGGGTACTAAGGGAGTTCCAAGGAAGGACTCAATCTCAGACCGGAGGGAAATGAAACAATTCTTGGAGGAGGTGGTGACTATCACCAAGCCTACATAGCAGTTAGCCACTTTGAGAAATGGGGAAGAGGAAATTTCAGGCACAGAGTACAGCAAATGTAAAGACATGAAGTTGTGAGAAAACTTGACACATTTTGTGAACTATATATAGGTAGTTTGGTACTGTGGTTCACTCCCATTTCTTATATCTATTTCTTTCTGCATGTCTATCTCATTCTCTCGCAACCTTGTACTTTTGTTTCCTCTGCTATTCAGTTCAAATAGTAGAACACAGCTACCAATATCTGAGTTTTGTATCTTATAGTCCAGGCACCCAGAGGAGGATACTGATTCAGTTCTTTTGTTTTCAAATCCAAAAGCTCATGGGTAGGTCAACCTTGGTCTTATTTAGGTCTGGTGTCCACCCTTTGACAAGTCAGTTAGATTTTGGACTAGGGTGTGTGTAAGGTTTGTGATCATCTCAGCTTAGGTTAGCTACCTATCCCAGTGCACTTCATCTGTGGTAGAGGGAGGAAGTAAATTAGTATAAGGAGTGAAAGTTTTTAAAGGGCAGTTCCCAGAAAGGGGTGTATGTGACTTTGGGTAGGCAAAATGACACGCCCCATCTGTAGGAGCTATTGCAGCAGCATCCAGGCAAGAGATAATGAGGGTCTGAACTAAGCGTGGCAGTGGTATGGAGAAAAGAATCAACTGAACTGTATAATTGATTGGATATAGGTCAAATGAAGGAAGAGCCTTAGTCTTACTTTTTAATTTACTCAACAAAAATACTTATTGAGTGCTTCCTAGAGCTACTGGAGATAGAGCAGTGCTATGTATCAAGTTACTAAAAGAAAACCTTTTTCTATACTCACACATTCTGACACCAAATGTGTCCCATTAAACAAGTCTCCAACTCTTCCAATACCAACTGGGCATCCTACAATTTAATTCTGACAACGAGGAGTCAGTCAGATTCCACAGGTTGAGGACTAGTCCCACAAGACTGCCCCTCATTTAGACTCTAACTGCAAGTCCAGACCCTTGTACTTTGGACCTACAAGCTGTTATTTCTGGGTGCCCATGGCTCCCTCCTTGGGTTCAGTAATTTGTCAGAATAGTTCACAGAACTCAGGAAGATACTTCACATTTACCAGTTTATTATAAAGGATATTACAGAGAATCCATATGAACAGCCAGATGAAGTAGTACATAGGATAAGATCTGAGCACACAAGCACTCTTCCTGTGGAATTAGGATAGGGTTGCCCCACTCTCCTGACATGAGGTTGATTGACCCAGCAACTCTGTGAACCCCATTGTTTAGGGTTTTTGTGGAGGCTTCATTATGTAGGCATGATTGATTAAAGCGTAGGCCATTGGTAATTGAACTCAATCTCCAGTCTTTTTCTCTTCCCTAGAAGTGAAATTTGAGGTGATGATGGGTTTTCCAGAGGATGTTAGATATTTGGGTTATGGACCCTGAAAAGAAGGCAGAGGAAGACATAGAGAATTGGAAATCATGACCATCCAGTGGTAGTTGAAGTTTTAAAAAATTAGAAGGTAGAATTTTCTTTTTTTTTTGACGAAGTCTTGCTCTGTCGCCATGCTAGAGTGCAGTGGCGTGATCTCAGCTCACTGTAACCTCTGCCTTCCAGGTTCAAGCAGTTCTCCTGCCTCAGCCTCCCAAGTCTCCATCATGCCCAGCTAATTTTTTGTATTTTTAGTAAAGACCGGGTTTCACCATGTTAGCCAGAATGGTCTTGATCGCTTGACCTTGTGATCACCCTGCCTGAGCCTCCCAAAGTGCTGGGACTACAGCCGTGAACCACTGCGTCCAGCCTAGAATTTCCTTTTTTATTTTGATGTGCTGTTTTATGAATTTTCACACATTAAATGTGTGTAGATACACCACAACTATCATACATCAACTTACAGGTTATATCATGATGTTCCTTTCTAGTCACTCCCTTCTCCCATCCTTCACCCGAGAAACCAGTGAGCTATGAAGATGGTTACACTAAACAACATATATTCAGTTTAGATGAAACAGTTTTGTATGGGAAGAATATGCCATCTGGGACTTCATCACTAGAGAGGAGTCAGTGCCTGAGTTCAAAGCTTTGAAGGACAGATTGGCTCTCTTGTTAGGGGCTAATGCAGCTGGTGACTTTAAGTTGAAGCCAGGGCTCATTTACTGTTTCCAAAATTCTAGGGCCCTAAAGAATTATGCTAAATCTACTCTACCTGTGCACTATAAATGGAATGATAAAGCCTGGATGACAGCATATCTATTTACAACGTGGTTTACTAAATATTTTAGGCCCACTGTTGAGATCTGCTGCTCAGAAACAAAGATAACATTCAAAATGCTGCTGCCCACTGACAATGTATCTAGGCACCCAAGAGCTCTGATTAAATAACATTAATTCAAGGAGATTAATGTTATTTTCATGCCTGTGGACGCAACATTCATTCTTCAGCCATGGATAAAAGAGTGAATTTTGACTTTCAAGGCTTATTATTTAAGAAAAACATTTTGCCAAGGCTATAGCTGTCAGATAATGATACCTCTAATGGATCTAGGCAAAATAAATTGAAAATCTGGAAAGGATTTACCATTCTAGATATTAAGAACATTTGTGATTCATGGGAGGAGGTCAAAATGTCAACATTAACAGGAGTTTGGAAGACGTTGATTCCAGCCCTCATGGATAGCTTTGAAGACTTCATTGGAGGAAGTAACTGTCAATGTGTGAAAATAGTAAGAGAGCTAGATTTTGAAATAAAGCCCGAAGATGTACTGAATTGCAGTAATCTCCTGATAAAACTTGAATGGATAAGCAGTTACTTACAGATGTGCAGAGAAAGTGGTTCCTTGGGTTATGGAGTCTATACCTGGTGAAGATGCTGTGAACATTGTTGAAATGACAACAAAGAATTTAGAATATTTCGTAAACCTAGTTGATAAAACAGTGCCACAGTTTGAAAGGATTGACTTCAATTTTGAAAGAAATTCTACTGAGTAAAAATGCCATCAAGTAGCATCGTGTGCTACAGGGAAATCTTTCATGAAAGGAAGAGTTAGTTGATATGGCAAACTTCATTTGTTGTCTTATTTTAAGAAATTGTCACAACCACGCCAACCTTCAGAAACTAACATCTTAACCA
The DNA here is from genome assembly GCA_004027715.1 of Plecturocebus donacophilus. Classification (NCBI taxonomy): domain Eukaryota; kingdom Metazoa; phylum Chordata; class Mammalia; order Primates; family Pitheciidae; genus Plecturocebus; species Plecturocebus donacophilus. Next base: position 44,811 of record PVKP010017063.1, read on the forward strand.
GTCAGCATCCATCAACAAAAAAGACACTCCACCAGCCAAAAGATCCCAAATTTCTGAAGGCTCAGATGATAGGATTTTTTAGCAAGAAAGTATTTCTAATTATATGCATTTCTTTTTAGATATAATGCTATTATAAACTTAATACAAACATAATAGACTACAGTATATTGTAAACATAACTTTTGTCTGCATTGGGCAACCAAGAAATTTGTGTGACTCTCTTTAGTGCGATCTTCATTTTCTTGCAGTAGTCTGGAACGGAACGAGCAGTCTCTCTGATGTATCTTGTGTATGACTTTTGAAGACTGGCTTCTTTCACTTGGGATAATGCCTTTGAGATTCATCTGAGTTGTGTCAAACAGTACTAGTGTGTGTTCCTTTTTATTGCTGAGTGGTATGCCATTGTATGGATGTATTTTTTTGCTTATTTATTCATCCACTGAAGAACATTTGTATTATTTCTGATTTTAGGTGATTATGAATAGAGGTACTTTAAACATTTGTATATGGATTTTTGTGTGAGCATAAGTTTTCGTATCTGTAGGGCTGATGCCTAGAAAGTAGAATTGTTGGATCATATGGTAGGTATATGTTTAACTACATAAGGAACTGCCAAACAATCTTCCAGAGTAGCTGTACTCTTCATTTCCACCAGCAACATATGAGAGTTCCAATTGCTCCACCCCCTTGATAGCACTTGATATTGTCAATTGTAAAAAATTGTAGCCATTTTATGTGTAGTGATATCTCATTGTGGTTTTAATTTGCATTTCTCTAATGGCTAAGGAACATCTTTTCATGGGCTTAGTCTTTCATGTATCTTCTATGGTGAAGTGTCATCAGATCTTTCGCTCATTTTTTGTTTGTTTTCTCATTGGTGAATTTTAAGAGTTCATTGTATATTCTATATACAAGTCTTCTGCTGGATATGTATTTTGCTTGCTTTATTTATTCTCTTAACAGTGTTTCATTAAAGTTCATTTATCTTTTTTTAATGGTTCATGTTTTTGATATCATATTTAAAAACTCTTTGCCTAACCACAGGTCATGAAGATTTCTTATATGTTTTTTCTGAAAATTTTCTAAAATTATTTAGATGTATGATTGATTTTTTTATATAAAATGTGAAGTTAAGGTTGATATGTTTGGTGTTTTTTTTTTTTTTTTATGGGTATGTAATTGTTCCAACACCACTGTTGAAAAGACTACACTTTCTCCTTTGAATAGCTTTTGCACTGTTGTTAAAAATCAATTGGCTGTATTTATTTGGGTCTATTTCTGCACTGTCTGTTCTGTTAACTGATCTCTTTGTATTTTTTTTTTTTTTTTTGCCAGTTCTGCACTGTCTTGATTACTGTAGCTTTATAGTAAGTCTTAAAATAGAGTAGTATAATTCCTCCAACTTTGTTCTTTTTCAAAATTGTTGTAGCTATTTTAGATCTTTTGCTTTTCTATATAAATTTTAGAATCATCTTGTCTGTCTATAAAAAGATCCTTCTGGGATTTTAGGTGGAATTACATTAAATCTATAGATCAACTGGGATAGAACATTTTTTCCATGTGGGGTCTTCCAGTACATGAACATGTTATGTCTTTCCATTTGTTTAGTTTTTCCCTGATACTTTTCATCAGCATTTGGTAGTTTCCAGCATACAGATCTTGTACATGTTTCATTAGACTTACACTTAAGTATTTTTTTTAAGCTAGTGGTACATTAGTCCCCTCTGTCCACAGGGGATACATACCACAGGCCCCAGTGGATTCCTGAAACTGCAGATAGTACCAAGCCCTATATATATTTATGACTTTTCTTTTTTTTTTTTTTTTGAAAGAGAAAGAAAGAGGAAGAGATTTTAGAAAACGAGAAAAGGAAAAAGAAAGAAACAGCAAAAGAAAGAAAAAATAAGAATGAAAGAGAGAAAGAAAGAGGAAGAGAAAGAGGGAGAGAGAATGGGATTCTTGTTTTATTGCCCAGGCTAGAATACAGTCTAAAAATGGGTATTAAAAACCTCTTTTATGCCAATAATTGTGTTTAACAATGGAGACAGGAAGGAATAGGGGATGAAAATAAC